>PVJS01021744.1:0-31225 GCA_004027185.1 Glis glis
TTTTTTTTTTTTTTTTTTTTTTTTTTTTTTTTTTTTTTTGCAGTACTGGGGATGGAACCCAGCAGGGGCATTCTACATCCAAGCTACACCCCCAGCCCTATTTTATTTTATTTTTTGAAACAGGGTCTCACTAAGTTGCAGAGGGTCTCACAAGTTGCTGAGGCTGGCCACGAATCTGAGATCCTCCTGTCTCAGCCTCCCAAGTACTGGGATTACAAGCGTGCGCCACCACGCCCAGTTCTTTCTAATTTTTTAATTAACGCATATTAATTGTACATATCAATGGAATCAGATCAGTGATAGAGCACTTGCTTGCCCAACATACAACAAGGCCCTGGATTCAGTCCCCAGCAACATACACATACAACTACACCTCATGTTTCCTTCCCAGTCTCCAGTAATAACTATTCTACTTTCAGATCAACTTTTTTAACTTCCACATCTGAGAACACATGGTACTTGTCTTTCTGTGTCTGGCTTATTTCACTTAACATGTCCTCCAATTCCAACCATTTTGCTGCAAATTATGATTTTATTCTTCTTTATGGCTGAATAATACTTTATTATATATATACCATTGTACTTCTGAGTTACACCTCCAGCCATTTTTTGCTTTTTATTTTGAAACAGGGTCTTGCTAAATTACCATACACTGGCCTCGAACCTGAGATCCTCCTTTATCAGCCTCCCAAGTATGGGGATTATAGACCAGCACCACCATATCTGGCCATAAATATTACTTTCCTATTTATGAACTTTTTAAATTGGAAAACGAGCCGGGCATGGTGGCGCACACTTGTAATCCCAGTACTTGGGAGGCTGAGACAGGAAGATCACAGGTTCGAGGCCAGCCTCAGCTACTTAATGAGGCCCTCCACAACTTAGTGAGACCATATTTCTAAATAAAGAATAAAAAATAGGGCTGGGGATGTAGCTTGGAGGTAGAATGCCCCTGGGTTCAATCCCCAGTACCAGTAAATAATAGGGTGTATCTTTTTTCAGAGATAAAATAATAACTTGTTTATTAAAGTAACCACTTAGGAGCCGGGTGTGGTAGTGCACGCTTGTAATCCTGGTACTTGGGAGGCTGAGACAGGAGTGTTGCAGGTTCAAGTCTAGCCTCAGCTACTTGGTGAGGCCCTCTGCAACTTAGTGAGACCCTGTTTCAAAATAGAAAATAAAATAGGGTTGGGGGTGTAGCTCAGAGGTAGAATGCCCCTGGGTTCAATCCCCAGTACAAAAAAAAAAAAGTAACCACTTAGGAATTGTTTTTTTTTTAATTTTCTTTTTGAGGTACTGGGGATTGAACCCAGGGGTATTCTACCTCCAAGCTATACCCCCAGCCCTATTTTTTATTCTTTATTTTTTTAAACAGGGTCTTACTAAGTTGCACAGGGCCTCACTAAGTAGCTGAGGCTGGCCTAAAAATAAAAATAAAGCTTTAGTTTTTTGTTTTTGCAGTACTAAGGACTGAACCCAGGGCCTGGTGCATGCCTGGCAAGTGTTCTACCACTGAGCTACATCCCCAGCGCATTTTATTTTATTTTATTTGAGACAGGCTGGCCTAGAGTTTGTGATCTTCCTGCCTCTGCCTCCTGAGTAGCTGGGATAACAGGCGTGCACCACCACACCTGGCACAGATCATTTTTAATGGCCAACTGGTACAACATGAATTCTGCTCCAGCAATCGATCATAATTAAAAACAAAATAACAAAAAATAGTTAAGAGGAAAGGAAACAGTGGTTTAATCATGATTGAAACCAAATGAACAACAATCAAATCTACAATCTTCAGGGGATAAAATCTCTACTTTAAGTGGTATATAAGTCAGTGTCAAAAACTAACTCATTGTAATGTCCCCTTTCTTCTGTCTGGGCACAGTTATCTTTTTGATTTATTACCTAGCACAGATTTTCTGTTCTGCCCCACAGCTCCTCAAACCTCTGATCAGAAAGCCCCGGCCTGGGAAGCCCTTGGTGACAGCGGTGTGCCAGTGCTAAGCTACTGCCCCATTTCCTGTTTTCTCTCATATCGAGATACAGGTACAAAGCAGCGCAGGATATGACAGTTAAAGGGAATGTCACAACAATGAAAACAATTACTCAGTCTTGGGCCTGTTTGCTCATTTTCCTTTCAGCACATCATCTCTCTCAATAGCACTTAAAGTGCTGGGGCTATAGAGATGCCAGAGAAGAACGTCATCTGACTCTGGTTGTCACCATCACTCAGCAGCCTGTTTGGACCCGGCAGTTCTTGGGTATTTTTTTCTTTTAATTAAAAATTTCCCTTTGAGCCAGGCGTGGTGGTGCATGCCTGTAATCTCAGTACTTGGGAGGCTAAGATAGGAAGATTGCAGGTTCAAGGACAGCCTCAGCAACTTAGTGAGACTCTCAGCAACCTAACAAGACCCTGTTTCAAAAAACAAAAAGTAAAATAGGGCGGGGGTAAAGCTCAGAGGTAGATCACTCCCCCCCCCCTCAGCCAGGTGTGGTGGCACACGCTTGTAATCCCAGTACTTGGGAGGCTGAGACAGGAGGATCGCAGGTTCACGGCCAGCCTCAGCTACTTAGTAAGACCTCCGCAACTTAGTGAGACCCTGTTTCCAAATAAAGAATTAAAATTAGGGCTGGGAGTGTAGCCCAGAGGTAGAATGCCCCTGGGTTCAATCCCCAGTACCAAAAAAAAAAAAAAAACTTCCCCCTAATCAGATCTTAAATTCAATTTCAAGTTTTGTAACTTTATGCCTACTTTATATCTTTATAAATCTTATTTACCGTACAGAAAGGCTAAAACAGAAGATAGACAAGATTTAGAAAACAGCATGATTACTTAGGTCAAAATGAGGAAAGGGACAAGGTGTCTAGGAATTCTGCTTTCAGTAATTACAATATGGAATAATTTCCTTCACAAAAAGTTCTGCCACTGCAAATGAATTGCTTTCATGGCATGTTTAAATCTAAGAACCAGCAGAAAGTCAGATTCTTTTAAACATTTGTTGTTCAACATAAATGAAATCAAGGGTTGTCCTAGCTGGGGAGGTGGGGTAGAGATGTCCTATTGGGCCCTATTTGGTAGGGGGTTATTTGGGGGGCCAATGAAAATTCTCAACTTAGATTCTGGTGAGGGTTATGAAACTCTGTGAATATATTAAAACTATTGAACTGTACACTTTAAATAGGTGAAGTTTATGGTATGTAAATTCTATCTCAATAAAGATGTTTTCCAAATCTATTTTGGAAGGAAGAATCTAAAAGAGAGAAACGTGCTATAAAGAGAAGTTAAAGGTCTCCTGGATTAGAGAAATCTCTTTGCTAAAGCATTTAAGGCAGGAATTCAGGACAGATTTAAGTTTTATACAAAATATTCTAACATTCCACCATTCTCTCTCCCCACCTCCCATCAAAGCCTTTCTTTCTTTTTTTTTTTTTTGTGATACTGGGGATTGAACCCAGGAGCATTCTACCTCCGGGCTACACCCCCAGCCCTAATTTTAATTCTTTATTTGGAAACAGGGTCTCACTAAGTTGCGGAGGTCTTACTAAGTAGCTGAGGCTGGCCGTGAACCTGCGATCCTCCTGTCTCAGCCTCCCAAGTACTGGGATTACAAGCATGCGTCACCACGCCCGGCGTGGTGTCAACACTTAATGCCCTGTGTCCTGTGGCTTAAATTGACTTATGGTACCCGGGGATCCCCAAATAATGAAGTATCCTCCCAAAGAAAAGGACTCTAAGACAAAACAGACACCCAGAACTCAAGTGATGACCAGGATTGAGAAACATGAAGAAGGAGAATTTTTGTGGAAGCCACATACTCACAAAAACAGCCAACCCAACTGAGCCCCAAATATTCAGATGTATTTTAATCACATGGCCAGATATTGTCATGTATTCTTCTAGAGCATCCTTTTGTCCCTCAAAAAACAAAAATTGTATTTTCTAAGGTGATCTTGTGAGTTCCTTCTCCTTCTCCTTCTCCTTCTTTCTCCTTCTCCTTCTCCTTCTCCTTCTCCTTCTCCTTCTCCTTCTCCTTCTCCTTCTCCTTCTCCTTCTCCTTCTCCTTCTCCTCCTCCTCCTCCTCCTCCTCCTCCTCCTCCTCCTCCTCCTCCTTCTTCTTCTTCTTCTTCTTCTTCTTCTTCCCCTTCCCCTTCCTCTTCCTCTTCCTCTTCTTTTCTTTAGTATGCATGGCAATTTTTCCTATTAATGAGTTACCTGGATATATATTGGTCTCTCCTCTCTGTCTCTGTCTCTCTCTCCCACCCCTTCCTGTTTTTGTCTCCCATCCTCCTCTTCTTTCTCCCTGCATCTTCTTTTATTCCTTCCTTCTTTTTTTCTTAGTTCTATACTGTCCCAAGAAAATCATTGAGTGTAAAGATAATCAGAATTCTTTTCCTAAGGCATTTTGAGGTATTGGGATGAACCTTAAGCAGGTAGCACATGTGACCATCCTGTGTGTTGTGAGTCAGGGAGGTTCCTAAGGGCCTCATATGTTTGCCTACCAGCCTCTCATATTCTCTAAAATACCAGTATCAGAGTTATGTTCACTTTTGGTCTTTAGAAATCTGAACATTCCTTGGAAAGGTAAACCATCTTAATAGAGATTTGTCTATTAGATAATTTTCCATGTTTGACCTCTGGTTGAGAACAAGAGTTTTAAAAATGATGAAATAGCTGGGCATGGTGGTGCATGCTTGTAATCCCAGTCCTTGGGAGGCTGAGCAGGAGGATCACAGGTTCATGGCCAGCCTCAACAACTTAGTGAGACCCTCTGCAACTTAGTGAGACTCTGTTTTGAAATAAATAAAATAGGGCTGGGGGGTGTAGCTCAGAGGCAGAATGCCCCTTGGTTCAATCCACAGTACAAAAAAAAAAAATTGTGAAACAGCTGGGCTTGGTGGTGCACACCTGTAATCCCAGTACTTGGGAGGCAGAGAGAGGAGGATCACATGTTCAAGGTCAGTCTCAGCAACTTAGTGAGACCCTGTTTCAAAATAAAAAGGGATAGGGGTGTAGCTTAGAGGTAGAATGTCCCTGGGTTCAATCCCCAGTAGCCCTCAATATAAAAATAAAAAGTTTGAAACAGATAATTTGGGAAGGATACTGGGCAATATGATAGCAGAAGAAAAGAAAACTTCCTTGCAATTTTGTCTAGGATGAGTGCCTAGCATAATTAAGGGTAGTCTTTATGTGTCCCTCCTCCAAACAGAAGTTTTAAGACTTTCTTCCTTCTTTCCTCTTTCTCAAAATATGAAAATCAAAAGATTTTGGTCCATAAAAAAAAGTTTTATAAGAATTGACCAATGAGAGGAAAAGTCATTTATGCCACATTGGAAATTCCCCCAACAAAATTTGTTTCAGTAAAATTTTCCTTCAGTGAGTCTCTATATTAGAAATTTTCCCTTCAGAAATTGTTTAAATTGTCCTATACAGAATCGAGTTACATATCACTAAGCTGTGGTTTCACTAAACAATGGAGTCTCTTAAAATGAGAAGTGCACTGGTAGCAGTGGCCAGGCTCACAGATTCTCTATGGAAGAGCCAGTATGGCTGGTCGGTTCAGGACAAAACTTCTGCCAAATTTTGTGAGATAACAATCAAGAACAGTATGACCTTAATAGATCCTTTTCTTATTTTAGCAAAACCACTTTCTGCTTTGGGAAATGTCAAACTCAGAGCAAGGGTACAGCTTCTTCACTGCTCTTTCACGAGCTGTCACCTGATACAGGACAAAATAAGGACAAAGGGGGAATTTGCTTTATCTAGATTTTCAATTTCATCTCAAAGTGCCTAATACTTTGGGCCAATCATTCCTGGAGTCATATTACTTTATTATTATCATCATTATTATTGTTGTTGTTATTTTATGTTTCTGGGCTTGAACCCAGGGATATTCTACCTCCAAGCTACACCCCTAGCCCTTTTTATTTTATTTTTTTTGTTTTGAAACAGGGTCTCACTAGGTTGCTGAGAATCTTACTAAGTTGCCAAGGCTATCCTTGAACCTGCAATCCTCCTGTCTCAGCCCCCCAAGTACTGGGATTACAGGTATGTGCCACCACACCTGATTTACTTTATTAATGATAAGTTGATGTTAAATCTTTGTGTGTGTGTGTGTGTGTGTGTGTGTGTGTGTGTGTTACTGAGGATTAAACCCACGGGCACTCTACCACTGGGCTACAACCCCAGCCTTTTTTATTTCTTTATTTTGAGACAGGGTCTCACTATCTTGCCCAGGCTGGCCTCAAACTATTGATCCTCCTGCCTCAGCCTCCCAAGTATCTAGAATTATAGACTTGTGCCACCTCACCTGGCTTATTACTTATTATCTCATTCTTTTAAAAAGTTATTGGTTATTCTGAGATTACATTTAAATTTCCATTCTTTGCCCAACTCAAAGATTTAAATTGCCTTTATAGGCTCCCAGAAACCTATGTATTACTGTTTCACTCTGCTTTGCCTTTTCTATAGAACAGTATCTTTCCTGGAAGTGAAAATATCTGCTTATTTACTGCCTCAGGGGTCTTGGTCATAACATTGTGCCAGATTTTGTCAAGTGAAAAAAAGCCTTAAAAACAACTTTTTTGCTGGCTGTGGTGGCATGTTCCTGTAATCCCAGTACTTGGGAGGCTGTGACAAGAGGATGGAGACTCAAGGCCAGTCTCAGCAATGTAGGGAGGCCCTCAGCAACTTAGCAAGACCCTATTTCAAAATAAAAAGTAAAATCGATCTGGGGGTGTAGCTCAGAGGTAGAATGCCCCTGGGTTCAATCCCCAGTACCAAAAAAAAAAAAAAAAAAAAAGAAGAGAGAGAGAGAAGTAGGGGTTGGAGTTATGCACTTTGAAGATGGAGAGGGGGCTAGGAACCAAAAAATGCAGGCATTCTGCAGAGTCTGGAATGGGCATTAAAAAAGATTCACCTGCTGGGCGTGGAAGCACACACCTATAATTCCAGTACATGGGAAGCCGAGACAGGAGAATCACAGGTTTGTAGCCAGCCTCAGCAACTTAGCCAGACCCTCTGCAACTTAGTGAGACCCTGTTTCAAAATAAAAAATAAAATAGAGTTGGGGGTGTAGCTCAGAGGTATAATGCCCCTGGGTTCAATCCCAGTAAAACACACACACACACACACACACACACAAACACACACACACACACACACACACACACACACACACACTTCTCCTCAAGTCTCCAGAAGAAATGCAGCTATGTCAACTTGCTTTTAGCCCATAAGATTATTTCAGACTTCTGACCTCCAGAACAGAATGATAATAAACTTGTGTTGTTTCAAAACACTGAGTTTGGCTGGGGATACGGCTCAGTGCCTAGTATGCACAAGGCCCTGAGTTTGACCCCCAGTGCCACAAAACAAACAAAAAATGCCACCAAGTTTGTTGTCATTTTTGTAGCAGCAATAGGAAACACAGTACAATATTGTTCTACATATAGCTGTTATAAAATGTTTTGCTAGATTTATGTCTAGGTACTTATAGTTTTTACTGCTATTTTAAATGGTATTTAAAAACAGTTTTATTATTTCTTAAACTTTATAAAAATGATGTTATTTGTGAATTGACTTTTTTCATCCAACAATCTTGCCAAACTCTTATTTAACCTAATAACTTATCTGTAGACTAGTTAATCATCTATCATTTTCAAATAACCAATTTTCTTTCTACTTTTTCAATCCTTCTTTCTTCCTTGTTGGGTTAGATATATCCCCTAGAACGATATTTGATACTGTGATGCTGATGGGTATAATTGTTTTCATTCCTGACTTCAGTGTTGATTTAATGTATCACCTGCTGGAGGTTGTTGATGATGCTTTTCTGCAGTGCTGAGCCTTGCGCAGGCCGGGTAAGCACTCTACCGCTAGCCATACCCCCTGTCCAGGACTCTCTTTTTCTCTTTGAAAATACAGCACACACTGTATTGTGAGAAATATAAATTTTTTTCTTCTCTTTTTGGTGCTGGGGACTGAACCCAGGAACATTCTACCCCTGAACTATACCCCTAGCCTTTATTTATTTATTTGTCATACTGGAGATTGAACTCAGAGGCATTCTATCGCTGAGCTACATCCCCAGTCCTTTTTATTTATTTATTTTTGAAACAGGGTCTTGCTAGGTTAATGAGAGTCTCACTACCTGCTGAGGCTGTCCTCGAACCTGTAATCCTCCTGTTTTAGCTTCCCAAGTACTGGGATTATAGGACTGTGCCACTGCATGCATCACCACGCCCAGCTCTTTTTTCTTTTTTATTTTGAAGCAAGGTCTTGCTAAGTGGCTGAGGCTGTCCTCGAACCTGTGATCCTCCTGTCTCAGCCTCCCAACAACTGAGATTACAGGCCTGTGCCACCATGCTAGGCTCTTTTTGTCTATTTTTTGGGGGGGAGGGGTGTACTGGAAGTTGAACCAGGGGTATTTTACCTCCAAACTACACCCCCAGCCCTATTTTATTTTTTAATTTTGAAACAGGATCTTGCTAAATTGCTGAGGGATCTTGCTAAATTGCTGAGACTACCCTTGAACCTGTGATCCTGCTGACTCAGCCTCCCACGTACTGGGATTATACACATGAGCCATAATGCCCGGCTCTTTTCATCTATTTTTAATGTGCTAATGCATTCAGTTTTAAATTTCAACCATTAAAATAATAAAATTATTAATATTTAAAATTTTATTCTAATTGTCTAATATGTTTTGTCAATTTTTATATTCTCCTTTCATACTTTCAGTGGTAGATCTTTTTTTTTGTGGTACTGGGGATTGAACCCAGGGGCATTCTACCTCCGAGCTACACCCCCAACCCTATTTTTTATTCTTTATTTTGAAACAGGGTCATGCTAGGTTGATAAGAGTCTCATTACTTGCCGAGGCTGTCCTCAAACCTGCAATTCTCCTGTCTCAGCCCCCCAAGTACTAGGATTAAAGGCGTGTGCCACCATGCCCAGCTAGATCTGTTTTTTTATAATTATAAAATGTAATTCTAGTGCCAAGTTTTTTGCAAGTCTGATTTTGCTGTTTGTTGTTTCTGATGTGTCTCACATATATTGGTTCATTTCCTCATGTGTTTTATGGCCTTTGGTTGTGAGGTTGTGTTCCTGGGAACGTTGTATGAATTCTTTGAAACCTGGATTTAAGTAGGGAGCCATGGCACATGCCTTGTAAGCCCAACCCTTGAGGGACTGAGACAGGAGGATTGCAGGTTCAAGGCCTTGTGTCCCATCTTGGGAAAGACTCAGGCTTTTTTTCTGTTGCTCAGGATTCAGGCTGATTCAAGCTCTGTGCCATCAGGGATCGGCAAAAGTCCTGGGGCAAACAGTGGCTCACCTCTCACCTCTCTGCTGGCTTCTGCATCCCTCCCTCCAGGAATTTCCTTTATATTTCAGCCAGGCCAACCATGCATTTGACAAAACTGCGTTGCTTATTTAAAAAATATGTTATCCTGCGGGGCCTGGTGGCACATGCCTGTAATCCCAGTACTTGGGAGGCTGAGATAGAGGATCACAGGTTCAAGGCCAGCCTCTGCAGCGTAGTGACTCTCAGGAACTTAGCAAGACCCTGTTTCAAAATAATTAAAATAGGGCTAGGGGTGCAGCTGGGAGGTAGACTACTCCTGGGTTCAATTTCCAGTACTCCCTCCCCAAATTAAAACTATGTTATCCAGCATTTTTAAGTGATCTTTACAGGGAGAGTTTTCCTGGACAGTTAGGCCACCACATTGTCAAAAATGAAAGTTCTTAGCTGGATGTGGTGGCGCACGCTTGTAATCCCAGTGTGGGTACTGAGGTCTGGCCCTGAGGTCTTTCCAGAGGAGACTGAGAACAAAGGGACCCAAGAAAGGCACGAAAGCAGAGAGAACCGCTCCTAACCGTGCCCCTGCCCCAGCCCATAAATTTTACCAAACCTGGCCCGGTGTCAAGCCCACCAATTGGAGAAATACACCGCTGCTTTTGCTCTCCCTCCCTCCTAACCCCTCATAAAAAGTCCCAAGGCTGTAAGGAAGCGGGCTCCTGACTCTCATGGGTCCTCTCCCCGTCAGTGGCTCCCTTCCAGGTTTTATCACTTAATAAAGCCTGTTTCTTGCTGTCAGCCGTGTTTCCTTTGTCCTCTATCTCCCCACATTATGGTGCTGAAACCCGGGAGTGAGACAAAGCCCCGCGAGTTCTCTAAAACTCTGGGAGGAGGTTCACTCTTGACGGCCCTTCCAAACTCCCTCCCCAGCCCATCTCTCCCTTACATGGCTCCCGCGCAGGTCCAGCCAACCGAGGTTCCAGCATTCAACGCTGATCACCAGTTCAGACCCAGTAAGTCCTGCCCTGTCCGCCTTTCTGTTCTTCGGCATCGTGTCTTACCGGCCCATGGGTACACAAATTTCAAGACTTGGATAACTACATTGCCTGGAATGGCCAACGACAAGAGACCCTTTATTTATCTCAAGCTTTTCCTCGCCTCCGCTCTCGGCTCTCGCTCTGTAAAAATCGCTTTCTCTGCCAAGTCCTTCTCGACACAAAACCTCCCAGGGAAAAGGAAATCCTTCGCTGATTCTGTTGATTCCACCACTCAGCCCTCTGCCCCCTGCCCCTCCCCGGGCCGGGCGAGGACGTGGGGCAGTGCCTGGACTCCGCTAGGGCGCTTGCTAACTTTCCCCACTCCATCCCTGCCCCCAGCAGGGCTGCCCGGTCTCCCGGTGCCCTCCAGGTCAGCTCCTCCGGGCTCGCTAGACGCTGCACCCGGAGCTCCGGCTCCCGCCCACTCCCCCGCGGCTCCACCCACTCTGCTCTCCTCGCATCCCTGTTTGCCGGGTTCCCCGCCCGCCCTCGCAGCCCCCAGCGCCCTGCCCCGCGGCTCCCATGACCCCGCCTTCTGCAGCCATTGCCCCCTCCCTCCATCCTCTTCACCCCTCACTTGAGCCCCTGCTATATTGCCCTTACAGGAGGTCTCGGGCCCCAGGGAATCATCTGTGTTGGAGTGCCTTTTTTCATGCCCAAATAAATTTGGAAATATGGGACACAAAATCTCCAAAAATAGCCATCCATCCTACACCGATAGAAGTCTCACTGAGAGAGCCTTCTTGCTCCATCACCATTCCCCAACACCCATTAAGCCCAACCAATCTTCAAGGGCTCCAACCTATTATTTCCCACCTTCTATCTGCCCAACTTTTTATTCGCACCTGTCCTCACAACAATTATTAGCCTTTACCTGGACAGATCCTGAAACTAAATGTACCCAGCAACTTACCCAGACAGTCCTACCTCAAGGTTTCTGCAACAGTCCCCACTTCTGTAGTCTGGCCCTCCAATCAGACTTAGAAAAACTTAACCTTAATCCTAGCACTATTCTTCAGTATGTTGAGGATTTACTACTCTGTAGTCCAACCCAGCAAGACTGCATAACTCACACTGTCTTTATTTACATAGCATAAAGAACGAGGCTTCAGGGCTCCTGGCCCAGCCAGCTGGGGACTTTCCAATGGCATCTAAACAAAATGGAATAGTGATAGCCTTCCAGGCTTCCTAATTGCATTATAACCATCTTCTTTATGCAAAGATACAAATGGGATTTGTCTTATTCCTGATAGTTGTTTTGTATTTTTCTTAGAAAACTATGTAACAGTTGTTAGCATTTAACAGAAGTACAAGACCCGGTGTTTTGAGATAATAGCTGTCACCTGCTAGACAGCTTAAAAGGATTGGCGAAGCCAACCTTCTGGGTGTTCAACAACTGAGACTTAGAGAATGACAAGGAGATAAAAGACAAGAAGAAACAGCCAATATTTTGACCCTAGTCCTCCAAGGTCAAATAGGACCCAGGGAAGGACCTCGATAAAGGCCCCTGCAACTCTGGTGAATCATCTGACTTCCAAAAACAGTGAGATCATGAAGGTCCCAGAGACTGGGAGCCACCAGCACATACTCTGCAAAAGGAAGGTCATCAGAGAGGAAAATGTCCTCTATGAATGACCATGACCTGTCCTGGCAGATGCCATAACTGGTAGAGGCAAAACTTCACCAAATCCCTAAGAAAAACTCTGAGGAGATTTGACTGACCTTAACAGAAAAACTTGTTAGAAAAAATTATGTTTGCCCAGCATACAGCTTCTTGCTTGGTCTTGAATACCCAGAGAAAAAACCAGTATAACCAGAGGCAAATGTTCTATTTCAAGGGTAAGAAAAAGAAGCTATACTAAAACCATCTGTATAGTATTTCTACCTTTAAACTCACAGAAGAATAAGATATGACACCAATACCCAAAACCTCCCTTCAGTTAAGTCCTTATAAGATACTGTAAAAAGCCGGGCATGGTGGCGCACACCTGTAATCCCAGTACTTGGGAGGTTGAGACTGGAGGATCCGGGTTCACGACCAGCCTCAGCTACTTAGTGAGGTCCTCTGCAACTTAGTGAGACCCTGTTTCAAAATAAAGAATAAAAAATAGGGCTGGGGGTGGCTCGGAGGTAGAATGCCCCTGGGTTCCATCCCTAGTACTGCAAAAAAAAAAAAAGATACTGTAAAGTTAAACCTGTCATTCTTGAGATTTTACAGGTCCAGGACCATCAAACACTACAAAAAGTGGAAATTCCTATTCCTGTAAGCTCCTGGAGGATCTGAGTCCTGCCCAAAATCTTACAGACAAAAAATCCTGTTTAAATTCAGTGAAAAACAACATGCCGGGGTTTTTTTTTTTTTTTTTTTGAGGCTTTGTGCCACACAAAAACTCATGGCCTGTTGCAAATGGGTTGGCTACCTTGCCTCCAATTTAAAATTCTAACAGATGGATGGCCCAAAGAAAAGGGTTATGAAAAAAGCATTATGGCGAGATATCTAGATTATTGCATAAGGTACTAACATATCAGTTTTTCATGTTGCAGGATTGTCAGCCACTTTATTGGCCATCCCCGGATTAATGGTAGGTGCTTATATTCGAATAAATCAGCTGGCCTGTCTAATCACCAAAACTGTTAATGACACAGCCTTAGCTTTGGCAGCCATCAATGAAGAACTAGGTGAGGTACATCAGGCAACTCTTGAAAATAGGGCAACAATTGATTACCTGCTCTTACTCCATCATTTGGGATGTCACGAATTTCCAGGGATGTGTTGTTTTAATATTACTGATAATTTAAAAAAGATAACTAGTTTAATATCTGATATACAAAAACAACTAGACAATATACACCAATCAAAAGAAATATTTGAATATGGTTCCTCCTGCATAGCATGGCTCCTACACTTTCCTTTTTTTTCTATTTTTTTAAATTTTATTAGTGCATTGCAATCAAGGATTTCAGGGTGGTTGACATATACATGCACTCAGCTCCTACCCTTTCTAACTCCTTTTGTCATTTTCCTGCTCATCCTACTCTTTGGACCATGCATAATCAATCTGATTATGTCACAAATTTGAAAAATCACTAACTGTCCTGTTAACAAGGTTCTTCTCTTGCAGATCAGTGGCCACTATATCCTCCTCCCAAACACATAGGACTTCTAAGACTCTCACAGTGCCTGCAACACAGCTTCTAGCCCCAGATCCACCTCTGCCCCATTGTCAAGCAGAAAGTAGCCTGAACAAAAACGGCGGCCCATTTCCCAATGTAAATATTATAAAACCTCTGGAATGTGGGTACTGTGAATTCTGACTGTAAGGTCTGGCTGTGAGGTCTTGCCAGAGGAGACCGAGAACAAAGGGACCCAGGAAAGGTGCAAAATCACAGAGAAACACTCCTAACCATTCCCCTGCCCATCAGCCCATGGATTTTATCGAAACTGACCCAGTGTCAAGCCCACCAATTAGAGAAATACACGACTGCTTTTGATCTCCCTCCCTCCTAACTACCCCCCCATAAAAAGTCCCAAGGTTGCAAAGAAGCAGGCTCCTAACTCTCATGGGTCCTTTTCCTGGTCAGTGGCTCCCTTCCAGGTTTTATCCCTGAATAAAGCCTGTTCCTTGCTGTTGAGCCATGTTTCCTTTTTGCTCATATTTCCCAACACCCAGTACTTGGGAGGCTGATACAGGAGGATTGCAAGTTCAAGGATAGCCTCAGCAACTTAGTGAGGCCCTCTGCAACTTAGTGAGACCCTATTTCAAAATAAAAAATAAAAAGGGCTGGGTGTGTATCTCAGAGGTAGAATGCCCCTAGATTCAATCCCCAGTGCCAAAAAAAAGTTCTTGATCAGTGTATGAATTTTCCCTGAAAATCTCAGTGTTTTATGAGGCTTTTGTTATTTAAATTATGAAATATTAAAATATATAAAAATTATATAGAATATTATGAATCTCCATCCAGCTTAATAAATAAAACATTGCAAATAGGTTGTTTGCCATGATTTTAACAAAGTGGAAATCTAGTAGGTGTTCCATTTCCTTTTTTCAGAGTAACATGGTAGTCTAGCACCTGGCTCTGCAGAAAGACTCAAGTTCTAACCCAATCTTAAGCGCTGGAGTGTACACCTTTTAGGAATCTGCCCAGACAGCAGTCCTCCTTGTCTGAGAACTGGCTCCAGGTGTGTGCCCTACAGTCATGTTTATCGTATCCAACTGCCCCACTAGACACATTTCAATAGATTAGAAGAGGAAACAAATTAGCCAGTCACAAAAAAAGAAGGGACATATGTTTTCATTAATATGCGCAACTTAGGGAGTAGTGGGGACACAAAAGGGATTCCAATGACAACGGAGAACCCTCAGTGGTGCAAGGGAAGGGGTACAAGGGAAGGGGAAGGGTAAGAAAGAAGTGAATCTATGGAATTACTGTCATAAACAATGTGTATATATGAGATTATACCAACATCATTCTCAGTGCTACATGTGGGGGGGCAGGGGGAGGTGGGGGGGAGGGACACCAAGAGCTGTGTGCATGTATGTTAACACCAAAGTGATACTCATTGTGATGTGAGACTACAATGCACCAATAAAAACATAAAAAAAAAGAAGAGGAAACAAGATTGACTAGATTTTTCCCAATATTTGGAATTGTGGCCACTTGGATTTAGAGCAAGTAAACTTGCAGGCTGGAGGGCAACTATGTTTGGCCATGCACATAAGGAAAAGCAGGGTGTATGTTTGGAGCATAGAAAAGAATGAAACAGAAGGAAGAGCCTGTTCATTGGTACAATGGGATAGTAGGAACATCTACTTGCTAGGGTTGCTGTAAGGATTACATGAGTTAATATATGTAAAGAGTTTAACAAAGTGCTTGGCATGTAGCATGTTCTCAACACATTAAATGCTATTATTATTACTGACTTCTCTCCAGTCAGGCTGCCACCAAGCTAGGCACAGGACTGTACTGTGCACAGCCCGGTTGTGCTAGGGCAGTGGGATAGGTGACTGAGAGACCAAATAAGACACCTGGATATGGGATGTGAGACACAGCGTTTATTGAAAATGCTTCTGGGGAAGGTCCATTGGTGACAGGCTAGACGAGTAGCACCTCTATTTCTCACAGAGTCTGTGGGGCGCCACCAGAAAGTAGTTCCTCTGTCCCTCAGGAGGCTTTGTTAAGTGGTGGCTAGCTGGACAAATACATCCTTTCTACAATGCTCTGCTTAACCTCAGTTACTGCAGGCAGGGGGAAGGGTCACAGGTTAGGTTTCTGGGTTGCAGAAGCAGTGACGTCATTAGCTTAGTCTGCTTTGTCCTGTTGTATGACCAACATCCGAAGGAACTTGGTGTGCATGCAAAAACCAGCTTTCTACAGATAATAACTTGCCCTAATCCACAGCATACCTGAGAGACAGCCAGTGTCCTCTGAGATCATATTTATCCTGGACATTCCAGCCCAGACTCACTCTCTTTATTCCCTTAACTTGGCTATGTTCTTGGGAACAGCGAGGGACACTTCAGGGGCATGGTGTTTTACTGTCCTCCTTTTCCCTAAGTATGACACAAGGACACTCTATGACACTACCAAGAATTATAGAGTGCCACTTTAACATACCTTGCCACATAGACTCAGATGCACTCCTGGTCACATCATCCTCTTAAATGGAGATCTAGCCGGGCGCAGTGGCACACGCTTGTAATCTCAGTAGTTGGAAGGCCAAGCAGGAGGATCGCAGGTTCAAGGCTAGCCTCAGCAATTTAGTGAAACCCTCAGCAACTTAGTAAGACTTATTTCAAAATTAAAAATAAAATAGGGCTGGGTGTGTAGCTCAGAGGTAGAATGCTCCTAGGTTCAATCCCCAGTACCACATAAAATAATAGTAATAATAATAATAATAATACAGAGATCCATATCCCCTAAGTGCTTTCCTGAAAGTCTCAGGTCACCAGAGGGGCTGGAGTTGGGATTGGAACAGTAGAGGGGGATGTCGATGAGAAGCAGTAGAAGTGTCTCTCCAGATGGGTTGCCACTGGCCCCTTGACCTTTTTTGGGGGTAGGGCATGGGAATCCTGTAAATGTTGTGAGAGAGGTTGTTGACAGGAGAGGCTTACTGGCTACTAAAGGCTCAGAGTCATGTTTCCTGGTATTAATAGGGCCCAGCCACAGTAAAGCTCAGTACACCTGTAATCTCAGTACTTGGGAGGCTGAGACAGGAGGATCTCAGGTTCAAGGCCAGCCTCAGCAACTTAGCAGGAGGAATCTCAGCTCTGATTGTTAAGTGTTAAATGCAAGTAACCAGGTGACAGCCACTGGTAAATTAGTGAACTTTGCTGCTGCTAACAACTGTTTCCCTGACACAGCTTCCTGTGTAGTCAACTGACAGTAGGCCCATGTGAAACTTATCACCAACATCAAAAGGATGGGGAAAAACCCCCACAATAGGCCTTGAAGACAGTTCTTCAAGCACATCGCTTCACAAAGGTTTGACACTCAGCATTTTAAAACTGTCTTTCATATTATACGTGATAAATAAAAAGTCTCAACTGGTTTAAAAATATGTTGCTATGAGCATGGTAAAGTTGGCAGTGTTCTGTGGAAGTCTACAGAGTTCTTTGATCCTCAGGAGATTAATTCAGAGATGAACTGGGCTAACTTGGGAGTCAGTCCCTAGAGCTAGGGATATGACAATTTTAACCTTTTTCTTTTAAACATGAAAAAACTCAGACACATTATATAATGGCAATGTAACTTAAAACCATTAGGGAAAATGTACCCATAATTCCACTACTCCAATGAACCATTTTCGATTTTCCATATTTGGCATATATATTTTTTTTTCTTTTTTTTGTGATGCTGGAGGATTGAATCTACGGGCATTCTACCTCTGAGCTATACCCTCAGCCCTATTTTATTTTTTTATTTGGAAACAATGTCTAGCTAAGTTGCTGAGGCTGGTTGCGAACCTGCAATCCTCCTGTCTCAATCTCCCAAGTACTGGGATTACAGGCATGCGCTACCACTCCCGGCTGGTCTATATATCTTTAATGGTGATTGACATATCCCTTTAAGTGAAAAATGACCAATCCTAATGCAAGCTTCTCTTGGGATATGAAAGATGCTTACATAGCATTTGGGGGATAGGGCCACATAGGAGCATTGATTCTAACATTTATGAGTTAGCAACTTTAAAATCTTATAATCTGTGTACATATTTTATCAATTCTGGATTATAGTCTCTTAGAGGACAAATGAGGATTGTGGTTTGCTGAAATAGCTAGTATGTACCTTATACATGAAGGACAATTAATAATTTTGAAAAGTGAATGGAGCTGATGAAAATGAGTGTGCAGCTGCTAGGGACTGGCACCAAGAGTGGAAGTCAAGGCTGCTGGTTCCCCAGCTGCTCCCTGGCTTGGCCAGTCACAATCTTGTGTGTGAAAGAGGGGCTCGTAGGAAGAAGTGTGGAACACCACCATGGATCTTCTCAATGCAATTCTCTGGTGTCCCTGTCCCCTTCTGGTCGCTCCAGGCTGCCTTCCCCTCTGGTATTTCCTTGCCCTGGTTGCTGTAACGATCACATGAGTTGTTTATTATTATTATTATTATTATTATTATTATTATTATTATTACTATTATTGTTGTTGTTGGTATTGCAGATTGAACCCAGAGGCATTCTACCTCCTAGCTTCTCCCCCAGCCTTTTTTATTTTTTATTTTAAAACAGGATCTCACTAAGTTGCTGAGGCTGGCCTTGAATCTGTAATCCTCCTTTCTCTGCTTCCCAAGTACTGAAATTACAGGCATGAGCCACTGTGCCTGGTTAAATGACTTAATTGTATGTAAAGTGTTTAACAAAGTGCTTGACTTGTGGTATGTTTTCATGGGGGCATAGTCTTGCAATCCCAGAAAAGGCTCCCTAGAGATGGTCCTGAGCAGTTAGGGGCCTGAGGACATGAAGTAATTTGGAGGGAGCCAGTTAAGCATTTCCCAGTACACTGAATAGCTTATGTTGAAACAAACTGCTGTGTACAGAAAGACCTCATGACTAAAAGCAAATGGACACAAGCCATCAACTCCATCAGTGGTGGCAGCACAATATCCCAAACAGCCAGAGAGGAAGAAACATTTGCACTCAGGGGCCATCATCCATGGCAGATACCAGCTAGGCTGCTGGATGCCACCTGGGTCTGAGGCCCCTCTCCCCTATTACTCTAGAATGATACAATTCTACCCCTAAACCACATCCTGAGGATATCACTGAGCATCTGGCTTCATGACCAAGTCATCCAAGGGACTGTTTAAAAGTCAAAACTGAGAGACTCTCTGTTGGCTAGTTAATCAATGTTCACAGTGTAACTAAAGGAAGTAAAGTTTGATGAAATCCCCTTGGGCAGTAGGAAAGCAAATTTCTATAGGGGCTGGGACTCTTGCATTTACTGAAAGGAGAAAGGGTTGTTTGTTTAATGGTGAGAAACACTCTTCTAGAGGATGAATATCTGCTTTCTGTGGACCTGATTACATTATCCTTGATCTGGTATACATTAGACTTTGGTTAGGGAGGGAAATACACACACACACACACACACACACACACACACACACACACACACACCAAACAAAATTCATTTTTCTCAGTTTGCAAAAAAAACCCATCATTTGTAAGTAGTGTCTTATTAAGAGTGCTGATACAGGGTGAACTAAGGCCAAAAATATCTGTTACATCTCTATTACTTGGTAATTTTGGGGGGCGGTACTGGGTATTGAACCCAGGGGCATTCTACCTCTGAGATACACCTCAGCCCTATTTTTTTGTTTTGTTTTGTTTTGTTTTGAAACAGAATCTGACTACGTTGCTGAGAGTCTTGCTACATTGCTGTGGCTATCCTCAAACCTGTGATCCTCCTGTCTGTGCCTCCCAAGTACTGGGATTACAGGCATGTGCCACCACACCTGGATGGTAATTTTACATTTATACAGGGCCATTTTGACCTGGTTATATAAAAGTCATTGTTTAAAATGTCCTGCTTCAATACTGTGTCTTATTTGGTTTTCTAAACCTGGTCTGTCCTTACCACTCACTCCCTACTCTTTAAAACTTCAACCTATAGAACACAGGAGCCTTTGCCTGTGGTCGAGGTCAGGAAGGATCCATTTACAAACAACCCTGACAACATGCTTTTACAAGTATTAGGAGCAGAGATAAAGTCTCTGCAAATTCCTTTTCTTTATCATACCTTTTAGGTATAATTTTTAAATTCCTAGGCATTCAACTACCTGTATATGATTGATAATATCCTTTTGCTAGGTGGGAAATGCAGAAACACTATAGCATAGAATTGGAACTGGGGGCAACTCTACCTTTTATGGCAAAATCCCTCATGTGTCTGATATTTTGTGATTTTTTTCTGCAAAAGAGGTGGGAGGTAGAAAAGGGAAGTAACGAGAACAAGAGTCAAGAGATTCAGTCACTCAATTAACAAATATTTATTGAGCCCTATTTATGTCCCACACACTCTTCTAGTGGTTGTTAATAGAAAAAAAATAAGTGTCTCTGTATTTGAGTTCCAGCAGGATAGAGCTGAATAAGGTTTCATGATAGGGTGTTTGTTGAACGAGAGTATGGGAGCTGTTGATGCACGATGTTCTCTTTCGAGCATGTAGCATGCTTCTTGTAGCCACACTGGAACTTGGAGTAGTAGATATTAGCTGCATGTATTCACCTGTGAGCATCCACATGACAATTGTGGGGTTGTTGTTACAGATGCCATTGATGAGCCAACACTACCCATATACAAGAAAGTGCAGAAAAACTCAAAACTTAAGTCAGGGGTGGGAAATAAGGCTGGAAGTTATATGAATGTATTGTCTTCACGTCATATTCTTGTGGTACTGTGGATTCTTCCTGGGCATTGTAATAGGAAAAATAGTTGAGCAATGTCAGTACTAGAAAGACTAAATTCTTAGCCAGGAGTGGTGGCGCATGCCTGTACTTCTAGTATTTGGAAGGCTGAGACAGGAGGATCACAGGTTCACAGTCAGCCTCAGCAACTTAGTGAGGCTCTCAGCAACTTAGTGAGACCCCGTTTCAAAATAAACAATAAAATAGGGTTGGGGGTGTAGCTCAGAGGCAGAATGCCTCTGGTTCAATCACCAGCACCACAGACAGACAGACAGAAAGACAGACAGACAGAAAGAAAGAAAGAACTAAACTCTTGTAATCTGGAAAATATAGGTAACAGAATCTCCACTGTTGGGTTCACAAACATTTTCCAGGTCTTCTGATATATTACCACCTAAAAGTCATTTATGGCCAAATGAGATGCTAGATAACAAGCTACATGTAAGTGTACATTCCAGAGAAGTACAGTTTGCTTTGAAGACTGTGATAGATGTTGATAGTTACCTATTTAGTAACCATTTCCTTCTTCTTTCTTGTTGGGTAACCATAATTCTGTTAGGGTAGCAATGGCATAATCAGGCATAGATTTTCCAGCTAAATGGGGGACCCATGTATCATAGTTCTGGTCAGTAAGATGATACAATGGAGACAGATATAGCTAGCACCAACTTTGACTCCATTTTCCCCTCTGCAGCCTTAAATAAGATGTGATTCCTTAATCCAGTACTTGGGAGGCTGAGACAGGAGGATGGCAGGTTCAAGGACAGCCTCAGCAAATAGTGAGACTTTCATTAACCTAGTGAGATCCTGTTTCAAAATAAAAATAAAATAAGGCTGGACGTGTAGCTTGGAGGTAGAATGCCCCTGGGTTCAATCCCCAGTGCCACAGGGAAAAAAAAAAAAGATATAGATAGATAGATAGAGAGAGAGAGAGAGAGAGAGAGAGATGTGATTCCTTGCTGGGCGTTGGTTGGTGGTGCATGCCTGTAATCCCAGTACTTGGGAGGCTAAGACAGGAGGACCACAGTTTGAGGCCAGCCTCAGCAACTTAGCGAGACCCTGTTTCAAAATTAAAATAAAAAAGGCTGGGGGTATAGCTCAGAGGTAGAATCTCACTGGGTTTGATCCCCAGTACTCCCCCCGAAATGTGATTCCTGATACTGCAACAGCTATATTGAACCATGAGGGAAAGAACGAGAAAGTCACAGAAACATCACCTCTGCCATAATTGGAACATTGAACTAATTCCTGTAGTGGCTATTTCCAACTTTCTGTTGTGTGACAAAAATAAACATTAGTTATTTAAACCATTATAGTCTGGCTTTCTGTTACTTGTAGTTGAATATAATCCTGATATGATTGTGAGCATAGTAGGGCTCAAACTGGGTCAGCTTCATAAGCAGTGATTACAACTAGAGGTTCTTCTTTCCAGGGTCAAGAACTCTCTGGCTTCTGAGATTTGAATTTCATTTTTCTGTTTTGGGATCTAATTTTTGTGTTGCAGACTTTTTTCAAATGTCTGGGATCCTTGGATGACCATTAATTTTTAAGACCAATTCATATGAAACTCTTTGAAAGGTCCAGGTGCATTGGTAAGGAGTGTTGCCAAAAGGGCTTTTCTGTAGGATTAATGGATGGTGAACCAGCCTTGCTATTGGGGACCTCTGATGTCAGAGTCTAGAGGTCTTTTCTCTGGGACTGCCCAGTTTCTCCAGAGGAGAATCTCCAATTGATTGGGTGGGGAGGGGTTTGGTATATGCTTGGTTGGCATTCTGGGAGCAGAAAAGGGACAGGCTTGAAACCTCCACGGTCCAGCATGTAGTCTCTTACATAAGACTCCAGTTTTCAGCTCTATGACTTGTCCTTGCCCTGCCTATGGCCTATTATCCAAGTCCACAGATGCTTGGGTTAATTTCTTCAAAGTATGAATCCCCATTCTCTTGTGGAGTAGTGAGCAGGGAAGGGAACATTTGTCTGGCTGCTTAAGAGTTGGCAAGAAGCCGGGCAGTGTGGCACATGCTTGTGACCCCAGTACTGGGGAGGCTGAGACAGGAGGATCGCAGGTTCACAACCTCAGCAACTCACAAGAGGCCCTATGCAACTCAGTGAGACCTTGTTTCAAAGTAAAAAATAAAGTGGGGCTCGGGTTGTAGCTCAGAGGTAGAATGCCCCTGGGTTCAATCCCCAATACCGCAAAAAAAATAAAAAGAGTTAGTGAGAGGACTTGGGACTGGAGATCCAACAGTTTTCCACACACAGTCTACCAGTCCTACTAATTTTAGAGTTAGACCTTCACTGCTAACTTTTATGGTTCTTGCTTCTTGCAAGCATGGAGACTCTCCGTGTCCAGCTCATGACGCATTGAAATCTCCATGTGAGATGCTTAGATTTCAACTTCCTATGATGGACCAGTGCCGCGTTTGCTGCTTGCTGAAGTCTCTCACATGAACGACTCTGTGTCCAAAATTATTATTTTAATATTTAGGGTCAGCCGGGGAGAAGGTAACATGGCAATTCTCCTACCCTCCTGGGTACTACAGCCCGCACCTTACTTTTATAGAAACTTTAAGCAAGGCATCGTAAAAGTTAATCAAACATAGAAGCCAGCAAATTGTTACAGGACAAGATAAGGAAAAGCAGGCGGTCATGAGACAAACTAAGAGGAAGGAAGGGTTAAACATTACTGGTAGATGGAGAGAACATCAAGGTCCACACCCTATGGGTCCCATCAGGTCCCTGGGAAATCTGTCTGCTTGAGGACGGATTCCACTCAACTGGGCACTATGTACACAGTCGAGTTGGTCCAAGATGTTAATCTCAGTGTGTGGCTCTAAGACAGCCCTCAACAACTTCCTTTATTATTTCAGTTATTAATTCTACATTTATTTTTCATCTTCCATGAGTTTGTTGAATATTCTTTGTTCCTGTTTCCTCTTCAACCTGTTGTTAGGAGCTAATTAACTTTTTGTTTATTTGTTTTGGTGGTACTGGGGATTGAACCCAGAGGCTGTTTTATTACTTATTTATTTATTGGTACCAGGGATCAAACTCAGAGGCATTCTACCTCTGAGCTACATCCCCAGCCCTTTTTTGATTTTTGGTTTTGAAAAGTTCAAGACTGCTGAGGCTGGTCTTGAACTTTTAATCCTTCTGTCTCAGCCTCCCAAGTACTGGGATCATAGGTGTGTGTGTGTGTGTGTGACACTATACCCAGCTTAATCCAATTTTACTGCATGTTATTATTTTACTGGTGTTTGGGAAGGAGACACAGGAGTTTGGTCACCCTACCATGTTTTCCTTCATTCTTCTACTTGCCTTGATGTTGAATCCCAGGCTTTATGGTAGTAAACATCCCAGTAATTTGCTGTGGGAATGAAAACCCCTAGGAAAGGTTGACTTGTGCAGCAGATTGTGGCAGGAACTCAAATCACTTCTTAGTGAAAGGAACCTTCCTCAAACAGACTTAACCAACGAGGAAATGTGTTGGCTCATGAGAGTGGGAGGTTCAGGAGGTTGAACAATTTTGATCTGAATAAGAAATTCAGAGAGGGAATCTATTTTGTAGGAGGAAGAAAAGCTAAGTTAGAAGCTGGGCGTGGTGGTGCACACTTGTAATCCCAGTACTTGGAGGCTGAGACCAGAGGATCCAGGTTTGTGGCTAGCCCCAGCTACTTAGTGAGGCCCTCCACAACTTAGTGAGACCCTGTTTCAAAATAAAGAATAAAAAATAGGACTGGGGGTGTAGCCTGGAGGTAGAATGCCCCTAGGTTCAATCCCCAGTACCGCCAAAAAAAAAAAAAGCTAAGTTAGTTTTAAAATGAGTCAAATTTGAAAATTCAGGACAAAATGAACATGTCATTCAGAAGTTTTGGAAAGAGACAAAATAAGGAGAGAAATGGGCAGGAAGTACAGAATGTCTCTATAGATGTGAGCACAAAAGCAAAGGTAGCCAAGAGTTCAGTGGGAATTTAACTTGGTGTGGTTTAATTTTCAGTCAAGCTAAGGACTGCTGGTTTGCTCTCCTTCCAGTGGTCTGGCAGCAGAACACCTCTTTATGATAATGACAAAAACACATCCAAATTAAGTAAATAACAGATAGTGGCAAAACACTGGGTTGTCTAGCTAAGTGAACCTTGGGGGATGATCTTGGAGAGGAGTTTCGGAAGTGATTTGTACCACAGGAAAAGAGTAATATCACAAGGAAAAGAATTTCTGTTATGTAAAAAAAGATTATTTAGGCCCTGCAGGCTTGAGTAATCGTAGGTACTTCCTACCTGTGGTCTCTCTCCATAACTTTGGTCAAAGAGATAATGAATCATGGGCTTGCATATTCTTGTTTTGCCAGTTGTTTCAATGGTACCACTGCCAGCAAGAAACCCCAGGAACCCAGGTGGGAAAGGGCGGAAGCTTTTATTCCTGGTGAGCTGTGTGGATTAGTATAGATTGGAGCAATGAAGCCTACTGCTCCTGGTGGGTGGGTGGGTGGGTGGATGGAAGAAGAAGAAGAAGAAGAAGAAGAAGAAGAAGAAGAAGAAGAAAGAAAGAAAGAAAAGTAAATAAATAAAGGAAGGAAGAAAGCAAGAAAGGAAAGAAAGAAAGGTGGAGTCAACATGGAATTCAGGCATAACTGGATTCAGGGCCTCAAATGATAAAGCATCAGGGCTGCTTCCCTATCTCCCAGCCCTGATCATCTCTTGCAGCTTTGTTCTGGTCTTTCCAGTCCTAGATTAGCAAACTCCACAAAAAGTAGTCTTTCCCAATAGGTCTCGCAGGAAACATCTGGGGGTGATTCTGATACGTTCTGCTTGGTCACATATGTCTCCAAAGTGATCAGTGAGGCCAGAGAAATAGGGGAACTCCGGCTGGTTTGGGTGGGGGCACTTGCCCACTCCTGTAATGATTGCCTTAGTCCTTGCAGAGAGTTCAGCCTCAAGTGAGACATGTGGGTTAGGCTCCTCACAGGAAGGAAGAGTTCTATTAGAGGGGTCGGGCAGACTGTTAAAAAAAAAAAGTGAGAGCTATCTATTATAGGTTCACTTACTAGGGATGAACTAGAATCTTGCCCTTATATGCTAGTTAGCATGGTCCCCAACAGAGAAAACATCACTCAATGCCAAACATTCTAAATTTTCAGAACCATTTGTTCTATGTAGAACCATGAACACAGGATTGCTTGTTTGAAATAAATTTTATTTGGACCCATGATTATGGTTCCTGCAGAAATGATGCTATTACAACCCTTCCTTCCTTCCTTCCTTCCTTCCTTCCTTCCTTCCTTCCTTCCTTCCTTCCTTTCTTTCTTTCTTTCTTTCTTTCTTTCTTTCTTTCTTTCTTTCTTTCTTTCTTGTGTGTTATTGGGAATTGAACCCAAGGGCATTCTACCTCTGAGCTATTTCCCCAGTCCAATTTTTTTTTTGAAACAGGGTCTTACTAAGTTGCTGAGGACCTCACTAAGTTGCTGAGGCTGACTTTGAACCTGTGATCCTCCTGTCTCAGCCTCCCAAGTACTAGGATTACAGGCATGAGCCACAATGCCTGGCCACAATTGTACTCTTTAAACTTTATAAACACCATCTTAAAAACCTGATAGCTGTGGGGCTGGGGTATAGCTCAGTGGTAAAGTGCTTGCCTAGCATGTGCAAGGACCTGGGTTGGATCCTCAGCACCAGGAAAGAAAAAGAAAAAGATGTAGTGGCTAATGGTGGAGGAGTAATTTTACAATAAAGGATGTGTCCTTATTGGCTGCAGTGCCCAACCTACTTTCAACTAGCTTTTTTTTTCTCTCAAAGCCCTTTATCATCAAAAGTTTTTAAACCAGTTTATTGAAAATTTTTGTCCACTAGAAAAGAATTTAATGGTGACTGCTTATATAATTTTACATGATGGCTACTTATAGAAGACAGAGATTTGCTTTACATTTTACTTCACATTTTAGTTAGAGTCAACTTTTCTGAAATATTTTCTTAGTGATATCTATGAAATAAAAAGCTGGGAATTGGTGGGGTAGTGTGTGTGTGTGTGTGTGTGTGTGTGTGTGTGTGTGTGTGGTGCTGGGGATTGAAACCAGGGGCATTCTACCGCCTAGCTACACTCTAGCCCTATTTTATTTTTATTTGGAAACAGGGTCTCACTAAGTTGCTGAGAGCCTTGCTAAGTTGCTGAGGCTGGCCTTGAACTTGGTATCCTCCTGTCTTAGCCTCCCTGTACTTGGATTACAGGCATACACCACCATGCCCGGCTGGTGGGGAATTTTTTTATAAATCAGATGTGGTCTGAATGTTTCTACACCTAGTCGGTCCATAGGAACCAAAAAAGACACATTAACAATAAATTTTTACCTAAAAGACTTCAGTAGTGTCCCCTCCCAAAATCTTCACCAGGTAAGCTGGGAGCTGTGACTGGGTCTCTTGCATGCTCCTGTTCCTGTGGTGGTCAGGGTCCTGGTGGGAGACCTTTGTTCAAACTGTGTTTGCTGTAGGCACTGGCCCTGTTGATGAGGCGCCCATGTAACTTCTCCTTTTCTGTGGCTTCATTCTACAAGCACTTGCTGCACTTGCTCTGCTCCGCCTACACAGAAATGAAGATAATGCCCCCAGCCTTCGCTGTCCTTTAATAATAATAATAATAATTATACATATATATAATTATTATTATTATTATTATTATTATTAACTTGGTACTGGGGATGGAACCCAGGATCATTCTACCTCCAAGCTGCACCCCCAGCCCTATTTTTTTAAATTTTGAAACAGGGTCTCACTAGGTTAATGAGAGTCTTCACTACTTGCTGAGGCTGCTCTGGAACCTGCAATCCTCCTGTCTCAGCCTCCCAAGTAGTAGGATTACAAGCATGCGCCACCACACCCGGCCTTTGCTGTCCTTGATTACTGGGCCTTGAACAGCGTTTATGTAATGAGTCTGACAACATAGCATGAGAGAGTTTCTTCAACTTCTGATTCTAACTACTTTTCACAAAAACCTAATGAGTCCAGAGGACCAAACTGGTGAGTAGAGGTGGAGGGGTGAGAGGCCATATCTTCCCCTCCAGATTCTTATTCATAATCCCCTCCCTTTTCCTTTCTTCCTCAGTCTCTAAATTTCCCAAGCCACTGGGTATAACTCTAAGCAAGCATCAAATACCCCTGTGCTCGTATGATTCAAATATGTGCTCCCGAACAGGAGAAGATGTGTGTCAACCATCCATACCTGGTCTCTGCCAAGGTTTAGGCCCCTGGGTCAACTGCTTCTCAGAACAATGTTATTGAGACTTTCACAACAAGTTGTTAATTATCTGTTTGAAAGGAACAAGGAACATAATGGTTATGTGAATGCCAACAAAGGTTTTATACTTTCCCATTTCTACAGTGTTAGAGTAGCCTACACTCTCTTTTTCCTATATTCTATACTTATGTTGCTCAGCACATGTTCATAACTGAAGTTCTGTTTCTTGTGCTCACATCCATTAAATAAGAGAATGAACACTGTGTTCTACAAATATTACATGCTGTAATCCTTAATACTCTTTTAAAATAAAATTGGGACTTAAAATGTTTTAAGTAAGTTTCCCATTTATGCCAAACATACATTAAATTCTTAAATTTGGTGTTGGTTGTCAGTGATGAAATAAATTCTGAATTCTTTTTTTTTCCTTGTATAAGATTTACTTTGAAATTGGTGGCAGTTCTGAGTTTGGGCAAGCTCCAAGAAGCATTCTGCAGAATGAGGATCACGTCCAATATCAATGAGTCATTCTGTTCTTCTCCATCTGAGTCACGTATCAGTTTTGATTTCATGGATTTTTAAAAATGATTTTGCAGTCATCCAAATAAAGTTTCTTTTGATGTTATTATACTGGCAAGATCAAAATTATTTCTAACAATGAACCTATGCAATAGTCTTTTTTTCTTTTTTTGGTACTGGAGATTGAACCTAGGGAGTTCTACCGCCAAGCTCCACCCCCAGTTCTATTTTATTTTTTATTTTGAAACAAGTGTCTCACTAAATTGCTGAAGGCCTCGCTAAGTTGCTGAGGCTGGCCTCAAACCTGTGATTCTCCTGTCTCAGCCTCCCAAGTACTGGAATTATAGGTGTATGCCTGTAAGTATTATTACCCAGCTTGTAATAATCTTTAAAGATTAAAACCCCTTAGAAGAGTTTGTGCATCATAAAAGTACTCAATTTTTATTATTTATTTATTTATTATTATTTTTTTTTTGCGGTACCGGGGATTGAACCCAGGGGCATTCTACCTCTGCGCTACACCCCCGGCCCTATTTTTATACTTTATTTTGAAACTCGGTCTCACGAAGTTGCAGAGGGCCTCACTAAATAGAGAGAGAGAGAGAGAGAGAGAGAGCTGAGGCTGGCCGCAAACCCGGATCCTCTGGTCTCCGCCTCCCAAAGTCAATTTTTATTTTAACTCTCTTACTTTTATTGCAGAAATATTAAAGAGACTGATGAAAAGCTTCAATAACTCCATCATCTTATTTAAAACGTGTAATTTTCACAAATTTCCTTCCAGCTTTGTCCATACATGCATATAGCTTTGATCATGGAGTATATACCCGTGGTTCTCAACTGGGGGGGGGATTTTTTCCCCCTAGGGGAAAGATGGGGATGTCTGGAGACATATTTGATTGAAACTCCTGGGGGTAGGTTGTGCTACTGGAATGTAGGGGGTATCCGCCAAGGATATTGTTAAACATTCTAAGATACACAGCCCCCTCTCAGCAAAGGATTATCTGGTCCAAAATGTCAATGATACCAAGGTCAAGAAATTCTGATATAACACACACACACACACACACACACACACACACTTTGTATTAGGCTTTAAAAAACCTTTCCAATAAGCAGTATTTTTTATTGTCACAAAATTCTTATCTCCTAGTACATCTAGTTGAAAACTTATCTAATGATTTCCCTACCCTTAGAAGTCATGGATAATATTATGAATACCTCCATGCTTATGGTTTCTATGAATAATTTGGATTAAACTTAAATTCTCCTAAGTAAAGTTATTTGGACAAAGGCTGTTATTATTTTTAAAACTCTTGTACTTGGTATAGAACGGGTCTTTTTTTTTTTGCGGTACTGGGGATTGAACCCAGGGGGGTTTTACCTCTGAGCTACACCCCCGGCCCTATTTTTTATACTTTATTTTGAAACCGGGTCTCACGAAGTTGCGGAGGGCATCGCTAAGTAGCTGAGGCTGGCCACGAACCCAGATCCTCCGGTCTCAGCCTCCCAAGTACTGGGATTACAAGCGTGCGCCACCACGCCCGGCTAGAAGGGGTCTTATAAAGATTAACTTTGGCAAAACACATTATAAGTAGTTTATCAGAATTAAAGTCTCCCTTTGACTATGGTTTTTAATGCCATTATTTTGTAAATGGGAAGTAATGGTGTTCGGGGAGGATTCCGGCTGACAGTTTTAGCTTTTTGAATGTGATTTCAGGCACAAGAAGGATGTTTCTTTACTCTCATTATGTTACTCACTATGTCTGAAATCTCACATAAGTCTGAGGGAGAAAAAGGTGTAAGACCTTTGCCTTCTTTAATACATGAGCACTTGGCATAGGCACTGGCAGGGTTGTGACCGTATCTTATCCATCCTTATACCAGTGTCCACCAGACTCAGGTTGAAAATACATATTATATTTACTGAATGGACAGGGAGGGGTAGGAACAGAAGCACATGAACTGACTAACTGAATGTTAATTGGCTTTTTTGGGGCATATGACAGCATAGAAAAAGCTTGTGTTCCTATAGAATCAATATGCTGCAATTGATTCTTATAGTTATTAATTATACCTAATGACTTAAAGATTGTTGCTTTTGCTATTGGACTGCTAGAAATATCTGTTAAGGGTGGTGGAATATCAAGAGTCTGGGGGCACATATTTGACTTTTCCTCTCAGCCAGGATGAAAAAAATCTTCTCAAATGAAGATAGCATTGGTTTTTGTTTAACAGGGAATCTAAGGCATTAACAAATAATGAATTGATCAATGGATTTTCAATAAGTAGAGATTACATGTACATGGTACAAAAATTGAAAAGTATAAAAGAAGATAAAGAAACCAAGCTGTGAGCCAGGTGTGGTGGCACACGTTTGTAATCCCAGTACTTGGGAGGCTGGGACAGGTTCACGGCCAGTCTCAGCTACTTAGTGAGGCCCTCTGCAACTTAGTGAGACCCTGTTTCAAAATAAAGAATAAAAAATAGGGCTGGGGGTATAGCTTGGAGGTAGAATGCCCCTGGGTTCAATCCCCAGTACCTAAAAAAAAAAAAAAAAAAAAGAAACCAAGCTGTCCAGTTCCCCTCCCTGGTGGCTTACCATAGACGAGTTAGGTACAGGATACAAACTGTCATCACCAAGAGATCCCAAAATAAGGTACACAAGCAAAACAGAAGTTTGTCTATCTAATGTATCAGTCTGGGGGTATGTGGTCCAGATGAGGTGTGGCTCCACTCTATAAAAACCATCCAGGTACCTGGTACTTTCAATCTTGCTGCTCTGCCATTCCTTACAGTGTTGTGCATGGTAGAAGCTAACTCAGTGCACAACTATACTTTAGCATGTAGGAAGGAGAAAGAGAGGATGTGGAGGGCCAACAATATTTTTTCAGGCAAATGATATAGATGTATTCTGCTCATATTCCATTGGCAAGAACTTTGTCACATGGCCACACCTAGCTGCAAGTGAGGCTGGGAAATGGAATCTTTAGCTGTGTATCCGTCAGCATTCTTGCAGTCATAATCTAAAGATCTGACCACCTAACTTAGAGGAATGTTGAGGGCCGAGACCTGTCTTAGAAGCACACTGAGATTATCATCTTGGACCAGCCCAGTTTGGATACATGGTATTTGGCTGGGTGGGATCTGTCCGCAAACGGACACATTCCAAGGGACCTGGTGTAATCTTCAAGGTGCTAATGGTCAATCCCTCCTTCCCCTAGGCTTGTCACATAATTGCTGATCCCTGTTTG
>PVJS01021745.1:0-31224 GCA_004027185.1 Glis glis
TTTTTTAATCTTAGGCTCTTCCCAGTGCTTGGAACAATGTCTGAAACAAAGTAGGCTAAAATTAACATTTGTTTAATGAAGAAACAGTAGTACTACTTCATAAAAATAGGAACTGGATACTTCCATGGACTGCCCAGTGAGTGAGATCAGTGCCAGCCCTTAGAGAGCGCTTCCTATGGTGTTTTGTAGGTTCATAATTGCCATTATAACAATAATTGGGGGCTGTAATTGGCATTTAGTGTTTAGAAATCATATGGCTGAATCCCACAAGACAGTTAGTATAGACAACTTTCACTTTCGATGGGAAAGGAAGCATTATAAAACACTGGCTATGAACAGGGGCACTGATGGGGTTGGGGACATGCTGGGAAACAGGAGGAGGCTATCTCCGTACCGCTGGTTCCATGTTTCTCAGCAGAGAAAGTCGACTAGAATCACTGAGCACCACAGGAGTGCCTACACAGATAGAGGACTGGTGACAAGAAGTTGGCATGAGACTACTCAACATGCAGTCCCTCCTTTTCTCCTTAGTTTTAGAAGCCAGTGTCCCACAGGAGCCATGCTTTTGTGATGTTCCTTCCAATTGTGGAGGGTAACAAATGGGGGAAAGCTCCCATTTATTCTGTAAAACCCTGCTGAAGCATCCCATCTACAAAACCATCCTTGAACCCCAAATGAAGCCAGTTAGAACCTCTCTTGTTCTACTTTTCTATGTTGTTGATATTCACCATTTTGGGCTTGTTGTATACTAATGTATCCGCTTACACGTCAATCTCCTGCACCTGACTGAGAGCTCCTTGCAACTTTCACTCCTCCAACTGTATCTTTAATCCTCCACATCTCTAGTGCCAGGTGCAGTGGCTGCCAAATACCTCCATGAAATGGATGTGATGGAGATTTCAATAGCAATTGCTCAGCAAAACACACAATTCACCAAGTATTGTGGTTATCTTACTCTCTGAATCGACCCTTTCAAACACATCAGTGATAGAACTATGTATGTATGATTTTGTTTTTATATTACCTGTAGATGTAACTAGCATTTCTTAAGAAGTTATATTATAATATCTAAGAAACAATCTAAAAGGAATCAAATATCCCGTTTATCACAGAGGATCTCTTTAATAAAGACACCTCCAAGTTTCACATTCCAAGGTTTGTTCTTTGGTCTGCTAGTCACCAGAGGTTGGAAAAGTTGCCAATTGGGGAAAATTGCTTTTCCAAGAAGGAAAATAAAAGTAGATCTGAACTGAATTTCTTTGAAAAAAAGATATTTCATTATAAAGTTAGAAAACAACTCTTTGGTTTTGATCTTGACATTTCTGTCCTAGATGACTTGAGGAAATTCAGACAATTATAAACTGTAGTATAGCATTATCAAATCACATCATAGAAATGGGTCTTGAATGTAATTCCAATAAGATCCTAAGACATCCTACATGAATTTAAATGTACAGTTTGCATGTAAATCAAGTTTTAAAAATATTTTTAAAAAGGGAAATTCTATAAACTCCGTGCTTACACTCAAAGGGAAAAGGAATTTTTGTGTGTGTGTGTGTGGTACTTGGGATTGAACCCAGGGGCATCTACTTCTGAGCTACACCGCCAGACCAATTTTTTTGAAACAGGGTCTCACTAAGTTGCTGAGGCTGGCTGCGAACCTGTGATCCTCCTGTCTCAGTCTCCCACTGGGATTGCAAGCGTGCACCACCATGTCCGGCTATAAATTATTAACTAATTATGTGAGACACAGTTCTGAACACTCTAGTATTCATGACTTTTATCTTCAAAACAGCCTTGCAAGGTAAGTACTATTATGTAATTTATTTTTAATAGATGAGGTGATGAGGAATTGGGGCAATTAAGAAATTTCTTTGGTAGCAAAATTAGGCCAGTCCCCATAGTTTCTGTTTCTAAAGCTTATTACCTTTCAGTAAAACTAGAAGAGCTCTTGAAGTTTTAAAGATCAGCTCAGGGCTGTTCTGGTCATTTTTATCTCATTCTACAAAAGAATTAAACCTGAGTTAACATTCCTGTTATCTCTGGTCTTTTTTTGTGTGTGTGTGGTACTGAGGATTAAACTGATGGGCATTCTACCTCCAAGCCACACCCCCAACCCTATTTTATTCTTTATTTTGAAACAAGGTTTCATTAAATTGCAGAGGGCCTCACTAAGTAGCTGAGGCTGGCTTCAAACCTGTGATCCTCCTGTCTCAGCCTCCCAAGTACTGGGATTACAAGCATGAGCCACCATGCGTGGCTATCTCTGGTCTTTTATGAACTCCCTCTGATCTGGCCTCTGTCCTAATAATTTATTAAAATGTTGTCATGCAATGGAATGAGTTTGTCCTTCCTCTTATCCTTTTTTGGCCTCTAACTGGCAATTTAATATCATGGACCACCCATCGTTTGGAAGAGTCTTCTGCGTTGCCCTGTCTCCTCTCTATCCACCATGCTGTGCCCCCTACAGGAGCTCCATTCTGTTCTCTGCCCACTTCAATCCTACTTGTCTGTCTGGCCACCGCCAAAACCACTCTCTTCCTCAGGCACAGTTAAAAACATATACACAAGTATATATGTTTTATATATTATATATATTTATCATATATTTTATATGTAAAAACATACAATTGAGTGCTCAAATGTGTATTCCATCTATGACTTTTCCTTATCTTTCTTCTAAAACAAATTACTTTGCAATTTAAGACAATACTAGAACTTGAACATTTTTCTTACACACATCTTGCACCATCTCATTCTGGCCCCTTTTCACCTAAGAGTGACCTCTCCCAGGGTACCCCAGACTCCCCTTCTTCCAATCCACCCTGAATACTGATCCCATGTTAATCTCCCTTAAATATTGCTCTCATCAAATCTCCAACTCAATGGAAAACCTTCAACCACTCATTGTCACTGCATAAAACCTAAATTCATAAGTCTGAGTTTCAAGATCCTTTGTAATCTGTGCATTTCTCGAGTTTAGGCAATCTTATTTCTTGTTACTCTAGTAACATTCTGCTCCAATAAAGCCAGCCTCTTCACCCCTAATACAAAATGCACATTTTAACTTCTATTCCCTTTTTTCAACATTTGCCTTGCCTGGAATTCTCTCTTGACTTGAATAAGTTTTCCCTTACTCTATAAAGTCTCTCCCCACACTCTTTTTTTTTTTGCAGTGCTGGGAATGGAACCCAGGGTCATGCACATGCTAGGCAACCACTCTACCACTGGGCCAGTCCTCAGCCCCTTTCCTCACTTTTAAATTTGCACATTATTTCAAGCCTATATCTACTGCATTAATTATCACCTAAATAGTCATTATCCTGAAACTTTCATGATTGATTTGCATGTGTCATTCCTTAATTTTCCAATCATATCTAAGATCCCTATGGAAAGAAACCTTGCCATACTTGATATTTTTTCCTTGTGAGTATAGTAGGATATATTGACTGATACTACTTAACACTTGTGATCTGAATTTACATAGCCTGATAGGTACGGTAATTTAATAATGGGGAGTCATTTAAGAAATTGAAAAGTTTCTTGGTTTGATTTTAGTTGGACTTGAGAACAAAGAAATTATCCATATCTAAAGGTAATAAGAGAAGTAAATATATAACTTAAGAAACAGACAAGCCAGGCATGGTGGCACATGCATGTGATCCCAGTACTTGGGAGGCTGAGACAGGAGAATCGCAGGTTCGAGACCAGACTCAGCAACTTTGTGAGACTCTCAATAACCTTGTGAGACCCTGTTTCAAAATAAAAGTGTAAAAAGGGGCTGGGGGTGTAGTGTGGAGATGGAATGCCCCTGAGTTCAATCCCCAGTACCTAAAAAAAAAGCAACAACAACAAAAGGAAATAGACAAACGAAGGGGTGATTAGTTGTACTGCAGACATTGTCCTTTGTTTTAGGATTTGTCAAAGGTTCCTTGGGTATCTCCCTCCATACAGCCCATCTTCCTACAGATTATCTCTTGACAAAGCACTGATGAAGAGGGACCTGAGTCTTAAAGCTTATGATAAAAGCCACACAGAACTTTTGTCATCCATATTTAAGATTGACTTGATATGAGGATATTAAACATTGTGTCATTGCAAAAGAGCAGTAGTACTTACCATTTTCAAGATTTCCTCTATGGCATAAATTGGATACACTATATTAATATCTGGGATTAGTAGACTCTGTTTTACTATAATAGCCTTACCTTCACATAATCATGAATGCATCTTCGCGAAATGCCTCTGGACTCCAGATCAAATGTATTGAAGGTGAGGTTAACTAGTTTGTTTTCAGGTGCTATGATGAACCATATGCAGTTTAAACCTTTGTCATATCTTCCATTTGAATTACTATCGGGAGAGGCAAAGGTGTCATTGGAAACTGTCAGGTAACCACCACATCCATGCTGCGGCCCTGTTAACACAAACACATATCACCAACAGACCAAACAGAACGGCTCTTAAACTAATGTGGAGGGTTCTAAAGAGAGCAAGGTTTCCATGTCCTGCCGCAGGTTTATGAACATCATCAGATGGTGCATGAAGCTTCCACAGGCTTGGACAGGTGCTCCACTGGCCCCGGCTCCTTCTTTTCTTACTTCCCTGTGTACCCCAGGACCGGTCCTCAGGTATCTCCTCATCACTCACACATAGTTGCTATAAGAGTGAGCAACCACATTTGGTTCTATGTGCAGTTTTGGAACTGTACATGTGATTTATTGAAGCTTTTTCCAATCTTGAACAATCCAATATTATATAAGAAACAAGTATTTTGCATAATTAAAACTGTTGGAAAATTGAACATTTTTTACTTTTATATCCTACTTTTAAGAACACTGCCAGGCTGAAAACTGAATTTATGAAGATTTACCCAATACCCCAAGACAATTAGCTCCCACCAAATTTTTTATTCAAATAGTCTGATAGAAAGAGACTGAAGGCATTTAACACTATAGTTTATATTAAACCACACTCTGTATCTGTTTTTTTTTCTTTTCCCAGCTCAGGGGGAAAGGGAAAGCTGAATAAGAAGTTTATTGGAAAAAAATTGTCTAATTTGAATTAAAAACTTTGTAACAGAATAAAAATACAAAAGAGAGATATAAAGATGACTAAATGGTGTGCTATGGAAAAGATATGGAACAAAATCCCCAGAATAATCCACTTAGTTTTTTCCACTCCACAGTCTAAGGAGGTGCCTCAGAAATGATGTAGGATGATCAATCAGAAAAACTTATTAACAATTCCAAAAGAAACAATTTGGATGAATTGAACTCAAAACAGTCATGGTTAGAATAGAGATTAAATTGGTGCTCAAAGCAATGTTCATATAGATTATATTCTACATAAATATAGGTCATTACCAGTTCCAAAGTTAAACTCCACTGCCCTGAGCCTTCCATCTCTGTCTCATTCCACTTACTCAGGTGGTCACAGTGAGAGGGCTCTTTCAACATTAGGGGGCGCTAAGATGCTGTACTTGCATCTTGCAGGAAATGTAAACAATGGTGGCCCGCCTCCACTCTAACCATGAATCCAAAGGACAGCAAATGTGCAGAGCGGCTTCAGGAAAGGTGCATTCTTCGGTAAGTCAGGCTGCCTGACCATAACTTCTAAATCAGGTAAAACCCTAGAGTATTTGCACAGTCAGACAATGCCTGCGGTTGAAATCCTTTCAAAGGCCCAATTGCAGACATATCCATATCCATTGCTAATGATTCTGTTCATATGAAACCATGCCCGTAAACTGAAGAAAGAAGTGGAGTTTGAACAGCTTTTATCCCACTGTGGGTTGTTACTTCAGGAAACTAAGCTTACTGGCATGCCTAGCAGGGAAGAACATTACTTAGGATATTAATGAAGTAATAAATTCATTTATCTATTAAATATTGTTTTAATATTGAAGGAAGTATATTTAGGATTGAAGTGGGAAAAGATGGATGGTTGTCCATTAGAAGTGACGACAAAGATAAATTAATGGTGATATAATTCAGAGAATGATAGATGTCCTAAAGGAGGCAGGCAAAGACTTGGAGTTTTGCAAAAGAGGGAGATTACTTCTGGCTATGAGAACCTAGAATGTTCTAAGGAGGAGGTGACATTTGATCTGAATGATAAATAGAATAAGATGATATAGATACAGGATTAGGATTGGCAAGTCCAGGCTGAAAGAATCTTATGACCAAAGGTTAAATGGACAAGAATTTACATTATATGCATAGAAAGGCATGATTTGTTTTAGAAAACAATCAGGTCCATGAAGGATAATAGTGAGGCTGAAGATTAGGGCACGGGGATAAGCTATTCTATCAGCTTTCAAATGCCCCGTCATGGAGTTTGGCCCTCAGACTTCATTCTGCGGATAGTGGGGATCCACTTGAAATGGTTTTGATCATGAGGAATGTTAGGAACAGAATGTACTTTCTAATAAAGTTTGATCTAAAATTTTATCTGGTAGCAGCATTTCACGGGTAAAGGAAGAAGACCGGTGGAGATGAGACAAGGTTAGAGGATACTGCCGCAGTGCGAGCTGTAGGTGAAAAAGGGGAACGGAGTAGGAGATTTTATATACGTTATTTTACCAGTATCTCAACTTCAAAAGCTAAATGTTATATTTTAGAAAATCAAGCTACATGTATTATCACTACTGTTTGTTAGTTGTTGCCAACAACCTAAGGTCAGAATGATAATCGTACTTGGTCACAGTGAATGCCATTATGTAGAATTACAGAGTAGTAGTTATACTACCAATAATAAAAATAATGCCATAAGGTAGACACACCCTTGTCCCAGGGGGTCGCAGAACAAGAATCCCTAAATTGTTGGCATGTGCTGCCATAGACTGAGTAGTAAACTGGTTGATTCCTAATTCTTCGGTGTCTCCACCTTTGGTCCTGTCTTTGTGGAGCACTAGAATGGACAGAGCCCTTTTTTTTTTTTTTGGTCTACTTGATGCTTGGCTTGGCCATATGACTTGCTTTCAACAATGAGTATTAGTAGGAATGTGGTAGGCAGAAGCCTTAAATGTGCCTGTGGTTTTTTGGCTAGACATTTGTGCTCCTGTGAACCACTAAGACATCATATTCCTGGTAACTGCTAGTCTAACGAAAAAGTGAATTCATGTGAAGCAGACCTGAACCTAGACTGAACACTGCAGCCAGGTGTAGACAATCTGCAGTCAGGCAAGCCTGTCTGCTTACCCACAGGTGATTAAAAGCAATGCTTTCATTATAATAAAGCCACTGACCTTTGGGTGGTTTGTTATACGGCATTATTGTTATGATAGCTAACTAATACACACACAAATGGCTTGTCTGAGTTATGAAATAGAGCACATTATTTAATTCATAAAATACACACACAGCATAAAGATGGAGAACTAACATTATCACCAGGTAATCATGGCCAAAATAGTCAAATAACTGAAGTGAAAATAATGAGTGAATAGATGTTTCTATGGCGCAGGAAATGATCATCGCTTTCATCCCCCACTTGAGAGTTAAACACAGTGCAGCTGCTCTATGCGTCTGCCCTCCTGTAGTAAGTGTACGTGTCTTTGGGGAAATATAAAGATCAATAGTAACAAAAGACGGTAACTTTGCCAAAAAGTACTGTTTGCCACACTACTATTTTTGTATTTCAATGGTAGCAGGATATCATCAGAAGAACAAGGAAGAACTCTGTGACCATGAAAAAAGTCTCATACATAAAATACATGCACACCCGCATTTTTTGCATTTATAGTGTGTCTTTTTTTGGCAGTGCTGATGATTTAACCCAGGGTCTCATGTATGCTGGGTAAGCACTCTGTATTGATATTTTGAAATTGCCCTTTTTTATTGGTCTAAGACATCTTAACCTTGGTGTGCTTAGCATCACAAATCCATCATCTTCCTCACTGTTACACATTTTTTCTACCACCCAGCACCTGCCTCGTCTGTCAGGTTGTGTCAGAGTGTCTCTATTGACACTTCCAGTGCCTGAGAAGAAACCTCACTCCAACCTTCCTCCCCAGACAGGAAGCATGCCACTCAAAAGAGCCATTTCTTTAGAAAAAGAAAATATTTTAGCTTAAGAACTGTTGGAAATATAAACCTGTAATAAGCTGTACGATTTACTTAATTAAAAATCAGTAACTGGATCCTAAATTATTTCCCTCCAATGATTAAACTTCAGAGTGAAGCTCAAACCCAGATCAAGCTGATAAAGGAAGAAATAGTTACATTATATCTAAGAGAAAACACCTTGGCGGTTTCTGTGTAGTAAAAAGGATTTTTAAGTAGCTATTTTAAGAATTGACATTTCTGTGGCTGGCACTGCATGCGACTGGCATTTTATTGAGGTCTCCTGGATGGTATCTCCATCTGTCTCTGGACAACTACTACTTAACTGGGTGGTGGCTGGCTGGGCTTTACAGATAAACATCAGCCTGGCTTCTGGCATTTTCCTGTTTTCCAGGGACATCTGTGGCTTTGGGCTGTTGTTGAAGGATGCAGCAGAAAAGCTCAGGAAGCATAATACAAATGCAGTAAAGCTGGGGCCCTAGGGAATTGGGGGCATACCCCAGAGCGGTCTTCAATCACACAGGGACGCAGGCTGCTTCTTCATAATCCTCATTTCCAAGGGACCTGACTGAGTCTGTCAAAGCTGCAGCAGACAACTGCTTCAAAGCAGCGAATTCTTCTAAAAATTCAACTAGTTTTCAGATGAACCTGTTTTGTCTTTTTCGCTAAAAGTAAATAGAATATATTATTCTACTGTCTAACCTCAAACACGTACAATATTTTAGGTATAATATTTATGCTATATGAGAAAAAAATCTTAATGGTTTTTGTAACATGAGTAGTTTCTTTGTGTTTGGTAACTTTACTTGATAGGAGATCTCATTTTAGATATCCCAATTTGAGATCCAGCCTAATTTAGCTGAGAATGTGTATTTAGTCTGATCATATTTGGTAAGCATACCACTAAAATACTAAAAGAAAGGTAATTTACTAAAAGGAAGGTAATGCTGGGAGTGGTGGTGCACACCTGTAATCCCAGTACTTGGGAGGCTGAGACAGGAAGACTGTAGTTCATGACCAACCTCAGCAACTAACTTGGCGTGACTCTCAGCAACCTAGTGAGACTCTGTTTTAAAACAAAAAATTAAAAGGGCTGAGGGTGCATCTTGGAGGTAGAATTCCTCTGGATTCAATCCCCAATACCACACATACACAAAAAAAAAAAAAAAAGAAAAGGAAGGTAATTTCAGCAGCCCATCAATAGCTACAGTCAATAGAAAAAGAGCAATATAAAGTACAGGCCTCCAACTTACAACGGTCCAACTTGCTATTATTTTTTAACCTTAAGATGGTGTGAAAGGTATACTCATTGAGTAGAAACTGTATTTCAGTACATTAGAATTTTGAACTTTGATCTTTTCTTGGTTAGTGATGTGAGATTCAGTCCTCTCACACGCTGGGCAGCGACAGGGATCCGCATCCCCCATTGGGCCACTTGACCATGAGGGTGAACAGCAGATCCGCTGCAGGGTACAGTGTTGCTGAGCTGGGATGCTCGGTATGTGAGGTGTATTAACTATATTTTCAACCTACGATATTTTCAATTTATAATGGGTTTATTGGAACATAACTCAAGTTACCTTCCTTTTAGTAAATTACCTTTCTTTTAGTATTTTAGTGGTATACGTCAAGGAGCACCTGTATAAAGAACTTAGGAAATGGAGGATTTTTTATCATCATCTTAACCATTCTTTCCAATTTTGAAACTTAAAAAAAGCATTAAGCAAAATAATATGATCACATCATATTAAAATCCAGCAGAAATTGACAAAAATCCAACAGAAATTCATGATAAACTCAGCAAAATAGGTAGACAAGAAAATTTTCTCAATTTGATAAAAAATGTCTACAAAAACCTACAGCTAACAGCATATTTAATGGTGAATCAGGAACAAAGTACAAATATTTCTTTCTCACTTCTCTGAGTCAGCACAGTATTAGAATTCTTACCAGTAATTGGCAAGGAAAACAAATTACATGCAGACTGGAAAGGAGGAAATAAAACTAGCACTATTTGCAGATGACATTATTATCTTAGAACTAATGAATGAGCTCAGCAAAAAATTTACACTATAAAAAATACATAAAAATCGATAACATTTCTATATCTAGTAATGAACATGTGGAAACCCAAATTGAAGAACATGGTATCATTTATAATCATATCAAGGAAAATGAAACACTTAGGTATATACTTGATGAAACATATACAGGATCTATGCACCAAAATTTACAAACTCATAAAAACAAGAACTAAATAAATTGATATATCTGTTCATGGATTTGATAACTCAACATAGTAAAGATGTTGATTCTTTCCAAATTGTTGCATCAGTTTAATGCAGTTCCTATCAAAACCCAACAAGGATTTTTTGCAAATACATAAAGGCTTATTTTAAAATTTAAATGGAATACAATAGATCTTCAAATGGTTAAAACAATCTTGACAAAGAAAATTAATGTAGAAAAAATTACTCTATCTGATATTAAGGCTTCCTGTAGCTACAGTAATCAAGACAGTGTGATAGTGGTGGAGAATTAGGCACACAAATAAATGGAACAGAAAGAGAACCCAAAAATAGACCCACACATAGCCTGGCTTGGTGGTGCACGCCTGTAATCCCAGTACTTCGGAGGCTGAGACAGGAGGATTGCAGGTTCAAAACCAGTCTCAGCAATTTAGTGAGATCTCAGCAACCTAATGAGACCCTGTTTCAAAACAAAAAATAATAAAAGGGCTAGGGATATAGTTCAGAGGTAGAATGCTTCTGGATTCAATCCCAAGTAACACAAAAGAAAGGAAGGGAGGGAGGGAGGGAAAGAAAGAGGCCCATACAAGTTTGCCCATCTGATTTTTTTTTTTTTTACCAAAGGTGCTAAAGCAATTCACTTGGGGAAGAATAGTCTTTTCAACAAATGGTGCTAGAACTATTGGACATTCAGAGGCAATAATAACAATAATAACTTCAAGATAAAGCTCAGACTTTATGCAAACATTAGCTCAAAGTGTATCATAAACACAAACATAAAAGTATAAAATCATAAAACTATTTAAAATACTGAAAGTCTTCAGAACTGCAAGGTAGGTAAATAATTCTTAGACTCGATATTACAAACATAACCACTAAGGAAAAACTCATAAATTGCACTTCCCCCAAATTAAAAATTATTGTTCTATGGAAAGGCTTTTTCAAGTGGGTGAAAGGCAAGGTATGGACTGGGACAAAATATTCACAAGTTCTCCATGCCAAAACCAGAATTTATTTTTTCCTCCTGCAAAACATGGTCCTCTCTGGGTAATGTTTCTTTGGATAGTAGCATCACAAGATAATGTCCAGGAACCTTAGAATCCTCATTGTTCGCTTTCCCCTCATCCCTGAGTTAGGCAGAATCCTCGGTCTTACTGACTCTACCTCCTGAGGATTTCTCCTTTCAACGTCCTTATTTTCACAGCACCAAGCTCTTTTCATCCCTTGCCTAAACTGTTACAGTATTTTCCTAACTTTTTCCCTGCCCAGAACGCCGCCCCTTTCAAAACATCATCCCTGCAGATTCTGGAATGTGCTTTCTAAAGCAAATCAGACCAGATCATACTACTTTCCAGGTCAGAACAATTGATGTCTCCCCTTTGCATATGATACGGAGCTCTTCACGCCTACCCTCTGCCTATCTGAGCTCCTATTGTTCAGCATTTTATACTCTAAAGCAATACCAGTGTGAGGGTCGGGGTCTGTTTCATGAGATGCATCTATAATTTTGTGCATGTTTTTCCTTCTTCATAGGATGTCCATTTTCCCAAGGAATGTCTTCTCATCCTTCCAAGATAACAACACTACTACTTGCAGGTAGAACTTCCTGCATGCTAAATGAGTGCCAGGGATATTATAATTTAATCATCACCACAACCCTAGGAGGTAGTCACTTTTAGTATGCCCATTTTGTAAATAAGAAAATCAAGATACAGAATGGATAAATACATTGTCTAAGGCGAAACTTACTGTGATGTACAAACTGAGTTTGAGCCTAGAAAGCGATGCTCCACCCCTCACACTCTTACCTATGACACTGCAATTCAGGATTCATGTTCTCTCTCAGCCTCCATGCCTTTTTCACATACTTCTGTTAAAAGGCACTGAATTTACAATTACTTGTTGACTTCTCTTTGTGAGTGAGCTTATCAAGGAGAGGGGCCTTTATGAATTCACCTTTGTAACCTCAAAGAAAGGCTCACTGCCTGCATAGTAAGTACCTGGTGTATATTACTGATTAACCAATGGAGAATAGAAAAATACAAATAGTTCTTATTAGGTGGATCTTTGCTTTCTAGTCTAAGTTAACAAGAGGAATTCTTATAATTAAATCTATTCCTTGATTTATAAAGTTGTTGCTATCTTTTTTTTTTTTTTTGCGGTACCAGGGATTGAACCCAGGGGCGTTTTACCACTGAGCTACACCCCCGGCCCTATGTTTTATACTTTATTTTGAAACCGGGTCTCATGAAGTTGCGGAGGGCCTTACTAATTAGCCGAGGCTGGCCACGAACCCGGATCCTCCAGTCTCCACCTCCCCAAGTACTATGATTACAAGCGTGCACCACCACGTCCAGTTATAAAGTTGTTGCTATCTTAGAAGCCTATATATATGTGTGTATGTATTTGTGTATGTTTAAATACATAATTATTCTCTGTTATAGTGTTAATAAAGAGTGCAGTTTATGTAAGGTATTTTTCTTCTTTCATGGAAAAGAGGAAACGTGACTCTATAGTTATGTGCAATATTTACACAGTAATAGTATTACTAATGATACTATTCAGAACTGGGCACAGATTGGCCTGCTGTGGTTAGAAAGCCAGCAGTGTCAAATGAGATGACAAACCTGGAGAGAAGCAGCTCTACCCACAGGGTAAGAAAAGTGTCACTCGCCTTTCAGGAAACTCACCCCCAGAGTGTCTCTTCATTCCTGGGCATTTTTATCAATTGCCTCAGAGGCCAAGAAGGCTGATTAGGAAAAGCAAGCGTTTGGGAGACAGTCAAACCTAATCCAAATCTTGTCTTTACCTCTTATGAAGCCCTGGACTGCAAACAAATTGCTTAATCTCTTGAATTATCTTCTCCTTTGTAAAATGGGGTAATTCCTGTCTCCTAGGGCATTTGTGGGGATTCGAGGAAGTAATCTAGGTCAGGCAGCTTCAGCTGTATCCGCACAGAGTTAGGTGCTCAGTGACGGGCAGCAGTATCATTATGCCCTGGGCCTTCGTGACAAGTCTGAACTTGCAAGTGAGCAGAATAGAAACCTCCATAGCTGTGCGACTTTTCATGTATGAGAACAAAGAGAAGCACACACAGTCCCAGAACACTAATATTGCTTCACTTCTAAATATTATTCATTTATAATCAGAGCATGTCTTAAGGTTTTTATTACTTACTGAATGTATTTTGCTTTTATGTTCTTGGGAACACTCATCAATGCCAACCCAATCTGAGTAGGGATGATGGTGATTGTAGGACATCTATGGTGATAAGTAATCAGCCCAAAACATCCAGTTCACTGAGACAGAACTGGGTTGCCTTTTGAGGAGCGACGGTGTGGCCTAGGTCATGTAGAATAATTGCTCCCCAGATCTGGTTCACTTGAATGTTTTTCAAAGTGTTATATTTTACCACTAACCCAATTTTATCACTTAGGTTGGTCTCCACAATACGACCTGGTTTATTTTCCCAAGAACAGCCCTACCCTTCTAGATATGGGGCGGCAATATGGTCACTCTCAGGGACACAGACTCTTGATATGGAAATATATTTATTAAACACCTTTCCATTCTTCTCTCTGATCTGGAATTTAACTCTGGTCTACTTGCTTTTGAAGGTTTTGGTGAGCTAAGCATTTGTTGACTTCTTTATCCCATTACTGTATTCTAAGCTAAGCAGAAAACCCTTTTCAATAAAGCTCACAAAGAATAACCTGCAGATAACCTTGTCTTTGGCATCATCCCCCGAGGGAAATCTAATCAACAGGGAAAGTTAGGAGGCTTAGAAAGGGCGGAAATGAGCTTAGTCTCGTTTTCTTTAAATGGGTTTACAGTTTCAGCTCTTCGCAATCTCAGACTTCATATGGGGGAGCAAATGACATTAAGAAAGCAGACAAATAACATTCCCCAGTTACTTTTGAGTAATACCACCATTATTGCGAACCCCAGAGGCATGTGAGCAGGGATTTATCCGATTATTCAAGTGATAACTCAACTATCTCATGACACTGGTGTGGGTTCGTAACTTATGTCAATCTGCTGATGTGCCTAGAATCACACACACAGATATTTTTAAAGCCATTGAGTGTTTTAAAGTTTATTCTTTTATGGTTTAGCTACAGAATTTCAGGATGCTTCTCAAAGTTCAACCTTAACACCACAACAGTGAAAGTCAAATATAACTAGAAGCTGAAGTCTGAAGCTGACCTGTTAGATTTCTCTCCATTTGTTGAAATATGTATTTTTCTTCTTTGTGGCCCCCGACTCTCTTCAGTCGACTTCCCTTTCTTTCTTATCCCTTCTTATAAGTGACCCTTTTCCAACTCCCTCAACTTCTTCCACCATTCCCAAATGTCTTACTTTACCATGTTTGAGAGATATTTTCCAAATGTTAAAATAACAGGTAAAAAAAAATTCAACCAAAATACTGAGTCTGATCTGTTCTTCCTAACACTGGATAAAAGTGATTCAATTTATCTCCTTGTACAATAACTTATCTATATGGACCATGATTAAACTTTGAGAATGAGTTGAATCTATATACAATAAATACACAATATATGGCATATATTATATCTCATAATAAAATATAATTTTGAAGAGGCATAATTTATTCTTTAATTCATTCATATAGCCAACATTGATGGGATAGCAATTATGTGCTAGGCCTTTACCAGACCTTAGGAATTAATTAGAATTTAGCCTTTTATTTCAGATTTAAGTCATAAAAGGTACTTTAGGTCTTAATGGTCAGATGTCAGCATAAAGTGGGAAAGAAGAACAAGAAATCATCGCAGCTTGAAGAGCTGCTGCTGGGAATGTTGGCCCCTCAGCTGCCCTTCACCCAGGGAGGGGGAGTCTTGGAGCCTTACAGAAATTTGGGACTTCACTGTCACTTTCTAATACATTATGTTCCTTTTTGACGGCAAAGGTATTTTATGAAAATTAGATGCTTCATCCCTATCAGATTCTTCAAAGATAGAAAGTGATTTTATTTCAAATTGATCTTTTGTAGTGGGTAAAAATTGAACTCAGAAATGTTACAGTACTTTTCTAAAGCCATAGCACTGGGGGCAACATCATGAAGCAATGGGGCCATGGCCACTGATCCCTGCTCTTCCCACCTGGCTGTATTTGTACCTTTGTTGGATGATGATTCATTCTGTCCTTGTTAGATACGTGTTTTGATATTTTTGCCTTTGTCTCATAGCCAAGGCTGCGTCTGACCCTAGTGCCCCCTGATTTAGTCCTCATATGACAAACACCCCGGGTGAAGGAAGACAGACAGAGGCCCTCCCCTCAACATGAGCTCCCTGAGTCAGCTTGTAGCCATGATGTCACTTGTCCCCTGACACTGGGGTCTTCAGGGGCTAGGCCTTGTCCTTCTCAGATGTATCATCCTGCAGGGGGCGCTCCTCACTCTCTCCTGGGAACTCACTGACTTAAATGCCTACAAACTTATCTGTGCTAAGTTCACTTTTGTTGTTTATTTATTTTATTTTGTTTTATTTATCTTATTTTATTTTTTGTGGTGCTGGGGATGGAACCCAGGGACATTCTGTCTCTGAGCAACACCCCCAGACCTATTTTAGTTTTTGTTTTGAAACAGGGCTTCACTAAGTTGCTGAGAGTTTACGTTGCTGAGGCTGGCTATGAACCTGTGATGCTCCTGCCTCAGCCTCCCAAGTACTGTGATTTCAGGCGTGCGCCACCACGCCCGGCTCTCAGTTCAGTTTTGTATTCTGACATTTTGCTGAAATGGAATAGAATACATCCTTTTAGAGAAAAGAATGAAATGGAGATGGCATCGCACACTCACCACATTGACTTAGAATCCCCGATCTAATCCTCTGTCTCGAAGTTCCGTGTACAAAGTGGTGAGCAAGCTGTGCAAAGACTAAATGGGCAACACTTTAGCAGGAGACCAGTCCAGGAAGAAGAAATGGTGGCTGTGATGATTAAAGACACATTTGCACGTGTGGAGTGCTTTGTCTGTGACATACCTAGCGGAGTCATTGCTGAAGCAGACCCTGCAGGTAGAGAAGAGGCTGAAACTAAACTGGCAGAAATGACTAGAATAAAGGGTACGGATAAGGGTCAGCCCTGTCCTGTAAACAGAGCATGCCCACTACAGCCAACTCCACAGAGCCAGTGGTTTTTTAAACTTTGTGGAATCACAGAGCCACTGGCAATCTGATAAAAGCTATGTACTTGGTCCAAAAGATACTCAGATTTGCAGATAATTTCAGAGTTTCACAGATCCTTGGAGCCCTGTATGATCATTTTTCTGGTGGTCAATCATTCAGAATTAATGATTCACGTAGTGTTGAAACGCACAGGGAATGCAGGAAGGCAAATTTACATTGCGATTCTGTGTCAGTTTCTGAGTGTGGCCTGCTTTGTTATCTCCTTACCTAATACCTCACACTGGGCTCTAGCAACAGAAATCCCACAAAATTTTAATCTTACTACCCCTTTAGTAAATATCAACTTGGGGGTATTTCCCCTAGCTCACTCTGACCCACTAGCAATACAAATATAACAAATGTACAAAGAGAAGTTTACCTGATAATTACATAAGTATGTACATGGAGCTCTTTACTGACTTCTGAAAAATTACAGCAGATGTACATAAATTATTGCCAAGTGTGTAACCTAAACAACAAATTTGCAAGACTCTACTCAAAGTTTTAGTTAAGATATAGCAGAATGGAAATGTCACAGACTACAATGACCCCCTTTTCACATCAATTATTTACTCTGTGAAGATTTTTTTCCCCAGGGGAACTGATAGCCTTGGAAACAAAAATTCACTGTCTGGTCCATGAAGTTGCTTTCCTTCTCAAGGAAAGACAGGGTGGATGTAAATGGATGAGCTAGAGGTGACGGTGTGCCCTGTTAGCCACAGCTAAAAGATCCTATAAACCCTAGAATTAAAGCTACTTTTATTGTTCCTTCCCCATTTCCTCGCCCTGACAACAATAACAACAAAACAAAATTGAAAGTTATTTGGAATGATCAGTCAGTTTATATGATTGGCTTGAAAGCTTTGCAAGACCCAATACAAAATTATACTACTTAAGTTTTTAGTAAAAAGAATTATCATTAAAGATTAGTGAAAATTATTGCTTAAGTATCTTCAAGGAGCTGATGGCATTTATTTGAATGTCAAAGAGGCAGGAGTCCTCAGGAATGCTGGCAAGTAATGACATTCCACTTCTGCTCTCTGCACTTAAACCTTTTCTCTAACTGAGACCCGAGGAAAACAGTAATTTACTGCAAGTGCTCAGTGACTCATGCGGGCACGATGCCCCCAACAGTGTGCACTTTTTCCTTCAGTGTTACTTCAGTTCAGTAGAAATCACACTAAGGCTAAAAATGTCCTCTTTGTAGCTCACAAAGACCTAGTAGTTTACAGGGCCGGGCAGCCTGGCGCACATGGGCGCTCCCTGCAGAGGACAGAAGCAAGAAGAGCTTCGAGTCAGCTACATCGGTGGTCACATGAGCGGATGGGGACAGAGAAAGAACCAAACAGGGCAACCACAAACACGGGCCATTTGATTCTGAAGCCCAGGCTGGAGGCCACAATATATGAGCTCTTTTGTGCCAGAAAAAATCTGCAAAGGGAAATTACTTTTCCTTTTAAAGTAGCCTTCTGCGTTTTGTATGCCTCTTCACCTAAACCATTCTATTAAGACTATACTTTCTGTCCATGAGACTTGCTTTTAAGTTATTCTTTCTTAATATACTTTTGTTGGTTCATTGTAAGTATACATCATATTGGGGTTCAGTATGATAGAAACATGCGTGCACACAGCACCTGGGGCGTTTCCCTCCGGATCCCACTTGCTCCCTCCCCCTCCTTGTTCATGATGTTGAAATTGGTATTGATAGCTTCACGTAGGTACATCAGATGGTTTGAACTGTTTCCTTCCTCAAGTCGTTCTTTTCCCTTCCCCATCTCCCTCCTCAAACCCCCTTCCTCTATTCTACTGGTCTCTCTCCTCACTTATCTGGAGTCCCTTTGGTTTCCCAATTTCTCTCTAGTTTCCACATATGAGCGAGAACATAGCACCCTTCACTTTCTGAGACCGGCTGATCCCACTTAGAGGAATATTCTCTAGATGGCTATGGAGGCGAGGTGGCAAAGTGATCTTCTGGCACAATGTCATCTGAACTTTTTGGGGAAGCCTTTGAAACACAAATGTCTTACTACTTACCCCAAGAAATGCACAAAAAAGTTAACATGTCCAATATAAATTGGCTTCAGTTCATCTCTGCTTTTGTATGGGAGAGATAGTTATTTACACCATGGAGTAAAGAGAAAGAAAGCATTGGAAAGATGAGTCCAGATATTGCTGTAGGAACATGCTCAGGTCTTTCTGAGTCCTCACAGTGTATGTGAGGTTACAGAATGTTAATCACATCAATATTCAAATGTAAGAATCAAAACACTTTCCAGACTCAAGTATAAATTATGCCATTGAGGTTATTAGTATAGATAAACAGAACTGATTACCTTTTATTTTAAATGATTTGAACTTCTGAGCTAATTTTATATAGATAATTATCTCTCATCTGCAGTGAAAATAAACTGGGGTGTTATTTTCAATTTACCTTCATTCTCAGCTTTACCTGACACCTCTTTTTTTTGTATTGGGGATTGAACCCATGGACATTCTGCCTCTGAATTGGGCCCCCAACCCTTACATTTTTTAAAAATTTCAAAACAGGGTCTTGCTAAATTGCTGAGGCTGGCCTTGAACCTGTGATCCTCCTGTTTCAGTCTCCCAAGTACTGGGATTGCAGGTGTGTACCACTGTGCCTGGCTTACCTGCCACCTCCTAATAGTTCCAAGGCCACTCTTTCCAGTCCAAATTGTTTCTCAAGCTTCATCTTCCTCCTAGATATTTCCATTTAGAATATCTGATAGGCCCTCCTACCCAAAATGCACCAAAGAAAATATAACATCTCTCTCCTAAGTCTCAGGTACCACTTTCCAAGAAATTACCAGCAAGAAAGAACTCATCCCTAACTCACATCCTCATGTGATACGCCATCACATTCCAATGTACTTTTGATGTAGTCTACCTTCGAAATATCCCTGATATTTCTACCTTTTCTTTACCTCCATTCCGACATGTGTTAGTTTGAGCCTTAGACATTTTCCCATCAGGATTTCTGTAATAAGCTTCTTCCTTCTCAGGTTGTAAGACCCTTGAGCCTTCCTTGTTTATAGACAGGTCTGGCTATGAAGGCTTTACTGAAAAATCTCCAAGACTCTTCACCACTTTAAGGATAAAGTTAATTCAGTCGATGGGGCCTTCTTTCTTGGCCTAGTCCTTGCCTGCCTTTAGCTCAACTTCTACCATTTCCATAAGTGATAAGATGAAGCTCAGGTCTCATCTGAGGGTGCTGCGTGGACAAACCGCCTTTGTATGCTGGAGAGGTATGTTTATTAACTGATTTCTCCTTCCTTCCTTCCTTCCTTCCTTCCTTCCTTCCTTCCTTCCTTCCCCTCCCTCCTTTCCTTTCCTTTTCCCCTTCCTTCCTTCCTTCCTTCCTTCCTTCCTTCCTTCCTTCCTTCCATACTAGGGAGTGAATTCAGGGGCATTCTACCCCTGAGCTATAGCCCCAGCCCTTTTTATTTTTTATTTTGAAAAAGGTCTCACTAAGTTGCTGAGGCTGCCTTTGGACCTGTGATCCTCCTGTCTCAGCCTCCCAAGTACTGGGATTACAGGTATATGCCACTATACCCTGCTTGTTGAGTATTTTTTTTGTGTGTGTGGTACTGGGGATTGAACCCGGGGCGTTCTACCTCCGCGTTACACCCCCGGCCCTATTTTTTATACTTTACTTTGAAACCGGGTCTCACGAAGTTGCAGAGGGCCTCACTAAGTAGAAAGAGAGAGACAGAGAGAGAGAGAGAGAGAGAGAGAGAGAGCGCTGAGGCTGGCCGTGAACCCGGATCCTCCGGTCTTCGCCTCCCAAATTACTGGGATTACAAGTGTGCGCCACCATGCCCGGCTGTTGAGTAATGTTTTTTAACCAACATATATTGTATATAATTTTAAAAACCAAGACTTTATGTAACGTATTCCTCTATGCTTAAATGACAAGCAACCATAGACAGGTGGGAAAAAAATAAGGCAGAAAAGAAAGTCATGAAAAAGATTCACATGTTCAAAATTCCTACCTATTGTTTGCCGGAAAGACACCCTCCAGCCTCTTGCTGTTTGAATAGAGTCAGTCTTGAACAGCAGGAACATGCTGTTATTGCTGCTCTTGACAATTGGTGGGAGCTTGGAACCACAGAACTTTCCAAGAAGGGGATCACTGACGTTAGAACCATCATACACCGCCAGGTAGTCACGGGAGCAGGAGGTTGAGGGAACCACGTCAAAATTGTTGAACCTGTGAAATGCACCTTGTTAATATCAGTGTTGTCCTTTGGATGCCCACTAAATCGTACCTTTAGTCCTTGTAAAAACAGTCACATGAGGCAAAAGCTGACAGCAGCGATTCCAGGTTTCCTAACCAGACACTAAAGAAGACACTGCTTTACCAACCAACTCCCAAGTTTAACCAAAAATACCGAACAATTAAATACTTTCTATGAGCCTTAAAAGAAGAATCTGTTACATTTTTTTTTTCCTAAAAGGTGTTGGCTGGTTGAATGTTTTTACACTGATGAAGCTCAAGATGAAAATATTTTGATTTTCTTCTACCATATGTGATATTTAATGTTCTTATAAAAGAAGAACAGGGTAGAACAATCACTAGATTGTTTCCAACAACTCTGCATTTATTTTTATTCTTTATAGACAAACATTATTTTCCACAATAAGAATCTACAAAGAAAAATAAAATCTGAGTTTCCAGGGAACTCAAACCTATTTTGGTTTTTATTTTACATCATTTTCCCAGAGGGTATCTGGAAAATCCCATTGACAGGAAACCTGATATGGCCAGTGACTTTTTAGAGCCTAGGCAGATGGATTTATGTTTCATCTTCCCAACACCTAGAAAAGTATCTGTTTCATAGAATGGAACAGGCTCTTAGAAAGCACTCAATAAATAATTTTCCAGACATGCAAATGTGAACTGTGAAGATGGTAAGCTCCAGGATTCAATCTGGAAATTGAAAAAATATATGCATATTTCATATGTATATTATTTTTACTATATTAATTGATCAACTATGGCCTGAAAGTTGATGTTCCCCCAAATTCCTATGTTGAAACCCTAACCCCCAAAGAGATACTAGGAGGTAGAGACTTTGGGAGGTGCTTAGGTCATGGGGGCAGAGCCCTCAGGAACGGGATTAGTGACTTCATAAAAGAGGCCCTGAGCCAGGTGTGATGGCGCATGCCTGTAATCCCAGGACTGGGGTGGCTGAGACAGGAGGATTGCAGGTTTGAGGCCAGCCTCAGCAACTTAGCGAGACCCTACTTCAAAATAAAAAATAAAAAGGGCTGGAGGTGTAGCTTGGAGGTAGAACCCTCTGGGTTCAATCCCCAGTACCAAAATAAATAAATAAATAGTAAGTAAGTAAGTAAGTAAGTCCATATGTATATACGTACGTACGTAACTGAGGCCCTGCTGGAGGCCCTCGCCCCTTTCCATGTAAGAATATAGCAAGAGGAGCCTTCTGTTTGCCAGAAAGTGAACCTGCACCAGATGTTGCAACTGCCTTGTTTTGGGGCTTCCCAGTTTCTACAACTATGAGAATTTTTGTTGTATATTAGCACCTACGATATGGCATTTGTTATAGCAACCTGAACAGGCTGAGACAAGAGTCCTACACCCGTGAGAATCAGCCATCAGCACAGTGACAGTGACAAGCGCCATCCCTGCGCTTCCGCTCCTCTCAGGGCTCCTGTTCCTGGCCATCTGGCAGTTTTTGTTCTTCTTTTGTCCCTAGGACTTAAGGATGTCTGTCCCTGGGACACAGTTTCCTTACAAATAGTTCCAGGAGGTGGGATCTACAGTTTTCTTCAGGGTCCAGCCTGTAGAGCAACTTACTGTCTGATACAGGAGCCAACACAGGCCTGATGAGACCTGCTTTACAGACCAAGGACCAGCTGACCCATCAGGTCCCTGGAGGTAAACTGCAGAGAGTGCATGCTCATTAGGGCAGGAAATCATCACAGACAAATAGGGAGGAGGCAAGTAGGCACGGTCCCCACCCATCAGGCTCTCACATGGAAAATCCGATATTGCCATGAGCAATAACTACGTTCAGCGATTCCTATCGTGCAACGTGTATCACTGAGACACAAGTGTCAGAAACGTGCCACCTGAGGTGAAAGCAGGCCCGAAGGGCGTCCCTCCAGGGCACAGAGCTCCATTCTCCCCATGGGTCTTGTTGGGATTAAGCAGAATTAGAGGAAGAATTTACTAATGACATAATATATCTCTTACAGCACCAGCTTAGAGGTACTCTGATTCATAAATAAGGATAAATTTCTTAATAGTTAGAAAATTTATCTCTGAGATACAGCATAGGGAAGTATTAAAGGAACAGTCTTTGGAGGAAATTGGACATAGTTTCAGAGTGTGTGTGTGTGTGTGTGTGTGTGTGTGTGTGTGTGGTACAGGGGATTGAACCCGGGGCATTCTACCTCCAAGATATACCCCCAGCTCTTTTTTATTTTTTGTTTTGAAACAAGTTCTCACTAGTTTGCTGAGAGTCTCACTACATTGCTGAGGCTGTCTTCAAACCTTCCAAGTACTGGGATTACAGGCATGCGCCACCATGCCTAACTGGATTCAGATTTTGACTCTTCTTTTAAATGTATGTTACCTTGGGAAAGCTATGTGACCCTTCAGAGTATCAGATTTCTCCTTGGTGAAATAGGAGACATATATATATATATAATATATACATATATTTTTTTCACGTGATTATACTAAGAATAAAATAAGACAAAGAAAGTGCTAGTCAAAGTTTCTCATGTACGATAAATCCCCAACAAATGGCAACTGCTTTCTCTAGCCCTTCCTGCCCTTTTGATTTCAAGATGGCTAATAACTTCACAACCCAACATACGAGGCTCCTTTGCCTTTGAAGAATTATAATGACTGTTTTAACTGGTGGAGTGCCCGCTGTCTCCTTAGGTACACTGGCGTGTGTGGCGGGTGGGAGACCCATTCCCCATGATTTGCTGCCATCAGGAACTGCACTGCTCCTTCTTCTAGATTGCCTCCTAAACCACTGATGACCACCAGTGCTCTATCAGCAAGGGAATAGGTTTTCTGTTTTCTGCAAATAAAGCTGAATGTACTTTCTTCAGAAAGCAAATCCATCTCACATACTTGAGCTGAACCACTTTGTCCTTGGCAACGATGATGGTGTACGGACAGTAGAGGTTGTTTGGGTAGTTGTTAAGTAAGTAGTTAGGACTCCTGATGATCCCCGTGGAGAGGTTGAACGTCGCACCACAGGCTGCAACAGAAGGCAAGGGGCACGCAGAGATACTTACTACCACATGGAAAAAAAATTCTGAGATAGCCAATGCAACTGCACACTTTCCATAGGAGACATACCAATTAATTTTCTTAAGGTATCTTAAAGCCCCTTCATTGTGTTTTCAAATAATTCTGATTTTTCCACTGGGAAGAAAAATAAGAGACAGTGAGGGGGTAGAAACAGGGAAGAATATTTTAAAGCACATTTTGGAAGGAAGGAATAAGCCTAAGTCAAATTAATGACCAGAATGAAAATAATGACAAAGAACATTTCAGGTGTTGGGGTACAAATGTCTCTTCCCTCTATGAAAGTGACAGGTTGACAGAGAGGTATGACAGTGAGGACTGAAAGCTTAGGAAAGGCAGGTGGAATCCAAAAAATGTTCTGGTCAGAGAGAACTAGGAAAGACTGCAATCCAGAAGTCTTTTATTTATTTATATTTTGTGGTGCTGGGGATTGAACCCAGAGTCATTCTACCTCTGAGCCACGCCTCTAGCCCTATTTTATATTTTATTTGGAAACAGGGTCTCCCTAAATTGCCGAGAGCCTTGCTAAATTGCTGAGTCTGGCTTGGAACCTTCGATCCTCCTATATCAGCTGCCCAAGTACTGGGATTGTATACATGTGTGTGCCACCATATCCAGCTTAGAAATCTTAGATAATATAGATTCAAGTCTTCCCTGTTAGTGATGTTATAAAGTATAGGGCATTTTTAGAACTTTTAGGTTTAGTTTCCTCTGCAGGTCAAATGCATAGCTCATGTCCTCTGCATTTGCATTTAGGTATGGCACTAGAAAAGACTATATTTGCCCAAATTTGCGTTATTTAGCCCTAGAAAGCATGAAGAAGCAAGGCCCACTCCACACTCTGACTCCAGCAATTAAGAGCCCAGAGTTCTCAGTTATATTCACCAGTCAAACAACAGCCATGCAAACATAATAAAGCACTTTTACAAACAGTATAAAAGTATTATATTTGCTTCTACTTACAAATAAGAAGGATCGGATTGTCTCACCTAATAATGGCAAGGGCTTCCCTCTCTTCTCAGTGAGAAAGGTACATGCCTATTTATTTTATGATTCAATGTAATAATGAGGTTAAGATATTTGATGATATTTCAATGGTTTAAACACTATCAATGAACATGTTCTACCCACATGTCTTAGAAATGAGAAATAAATCGTGGCTGACATTCAAAGTTTATTTATGGTTGTTGCCCCAGCTGAGCCCATTTGCAGGGGAAGCTCTTCTCTGTGTCTGAAAGTATTCATGGGCTCAGACCTCTGGGTACATCTGTAGTGAATTGAATGTTAGATCTGGGTAGTATTTACTCTACTTCATTTAATAGACATTGTGTGATGTCTAAAAGTTATCAATGGCTAAATAATTTCCATCTTCACATGTTGTTGGGATTTGAAGTCAGTATCGCACTCTTTAAGCAAGCTGTACATATTAGATTCATTGAACTTTGCATACTATGTTTTAGGAAAAGAAGGAATTAGAGCAGAAGGATATAGAGCAGGGGTGGAAGTCTCAAAGCAAGGAGAGTAAAACAAATCAATCTTCTTCCTCATTCAACAAGACAATTTAGGGAAGAAATGTGAATAGACCCACAAGGCCATTCACCTTACATACAAACAAAGGTTAGGATTCAGGTAGCAGCCAATGTGAACAAATTATGAGGCCCTTTTCATGAGTAAATAGACATTTTTAGTTTTCTCTGTGGATGAGAAAAGTAATGTATTTGAAGGGAAGTGATTTAACTATTTAACTTTCTACCTTTAGGAATGAATTTGGTTAAGCAAAGACAAAACAAAACTGGGAGAGATTTTGCAAGATTTATGTGCTTGTTTCACTGAAGTGGACATGTTGTGCGGAAAATACAGTCTGCAGACTACCCAAGCAGAAGGGGAAAGGCCAGGGAAGTAGAGTGATGGTTTTCCTTGGTAGCTACAGGTTTTGCCCAGTCGGTGGCTGTCTTTTCACTTTGTGTTTGTTACAGAGGAATTGTAAATTATAGCATAGTTGAATATATCAGTCTTTTCCTTTGAGGCCCGTGCATTTTGCATATTGTTTAAAAAATCCTTCCTATCAAAAGATGATAAAGATATTCTCTCATATTTTTCTAAATTCATAAGGTATTATATTGCATAGTAACAAAGTGACTTGAAGAATAAAACAGGCATCTGGATAATTTGGGAAAATTCAGGACAAAAGGCATTTTTATATCATGTACGGAAAACTAAAGACAACAAGACTGTTCATTCTAACTTAATTTATAAAACCAATCCCAACTTTTCTTTTGATTTTCAAAGAGTAGTTCTAGCTGGGTATGACGGCACATGCCTGCAATCCTAGTACTTGGAGGTCTGAGTCAGGAGGATCGAAGGTTCAAGACCTGCCTCAGCAACTTAGTGTGACCCTGTTTCCAAATAAAAAATCAAAAGGGCTGGGAGTGTAGCTCAGAGGTAGAATGCCCCTAGATTCAATTCCCAGCACCACAAAAGAAAACAACAACAACAATCAAACAACAACAAAGAGTAGTTCTGGCTATAGTTTATCAAAATGAATTTTTTTAAGAAAAACATGTCTACGTATTTTGTAACATGTACCTAATTGATCAGTTTTCCCCTTAAAGTCTCTGAATCGTCAGGTTGGTTATGGATACATTACAATGAAAACTCCTTGCATAAATAAATCAAGGAAAAGAGAAGATCCCAAACTGTCTCAGTAGAATTACTCACTTGTTATCCTGTAGGAAAGCTTGAACCCCAAGTCGGTGATGTGTGCGTTGGAGTAGAAGTTCAGCAGCACAGGACCAGTCAAGCTGATGGGAGCCGAGGTCTCCTCACCACACAGGGTGGCCACAGGTGTGGAGGAGAGGCTGTAACCTCGGATAATGTGCAGGCCATCATTGTCACAGCTTCCGGTGATGGCTGAGCGAGCTATACGGGGCGCAGAACAACCAACATTAAGATCAGAAACATCAGAAATTGAGGGTGTAAACATTAAAACAAAATGTATGGGAGGCTGAGACAGGAGGATCGCAGGTTTAAGACCAGCCTCAGTAACCTAGCAAGATCCTGCCTCAAAACAGTGCCATACATAACATAACATAATATAACATAACATAACATAACATAACATAACATAACATAACATAACATAACATAAAATAATGGCTGGGAGTAGAGCTCGGAGGTAGAATGCTTCTGGGTTCAATCTCCAGTACCACACACACAAATGTTACAATGATTTGTGCAATTGATATAGAAATTAAAATGAATATCAGAGATACTCTGGTATGTCGATACTTCTTTTTTTAAGATTTATTAAATGGCCCCTTGAAAAGGTGTTACCAATTTGTACTCCCATGGTACTTTGGGTATTTGACATTCTTCCTGATTCTGCATTTTCAAATCTTGCAGCACTGGCAATCACTCTCCGTCTTCTCCGCTTTTCTTTTACCACTCTACCAGAAGTATCCAACTACTAATCTACTTTCTGTATCTACGGTTTGTCCATACTCTGGACATTACGCACAAACAGAATCATATAGTCCATGACCTTTTGTGATTGGTTTCTTTTACTTAAAATAATGTTTTTGAGGTTCATTCATGGTATTTAATTTTTGTTTATTTAGCATTGGTGATTGAACCCAGGGGCATTCTACCTTCAAGCTAAACCCCCAGCCTTTATTTTTTTTTTTAATTTTGAAACAGGATTATGCTAAATTGCTGAGGCTGGCCTTGAACCTGCGATCCTCCTGTCTCAGCCTTCCAAGTACTGGGATTACAGCCATGTGCCACCATGCCTGGCCATGTTTAATATTTTGATGTCCTGCCACTCTGTTTTCCTATGCGGCTATACCATTCTACAACCACAGCCACAATGCACAAGGTTTCCAATTTCTCCATTGTTGCCAACTCTTACTATTGTCTATCTTTTACTAGAGCCCTCCTCGTGGGTGTGAAGTGGTAGCTCACTGTGGTTTTGGTTTTCATTTTCCTGTAACTAATGATGCTCTGCATCTTTTCATGTGCTTATTGTCTATTTGTGTATCTTCCTTGAATAAGTGTCTATTCAAGTTCTTTTTCAATTCCTTAATTAGATATCTTTCTATTTTTTTTTTTTTGCAGTACTGGGTATTGAACCCACAGGCATTCTACCTCCAAGTTACACCCCCAGTTTTATTTTTTTTATTCTTTATTTTGAAACAGGGTCTCACTAAGTTATGAAGGGACTCACTAAGTATCTGAGGCTGGCCGTGAACCCAGATCCTCCTGTCTCAGCCTCCCAAGTACTGGGATTATAAGCGTGTGCCACTACGCCCGGCTATCTTTCCATTTTCGAGTTGTAGGAGTTCTTTTACATTCTTGTTAATAACATATTTTTTCTGGGGTAAATAGCAAGGAGTAGAACTGCTGAGTAAAAAATCAGGCATATATTTAATTTTATAAGAAACTGACACCTAATTCTCCAAGTAGTTCTATCAGTATACATTTTTACCTAGAATGTATGAGACTTCATGTTGTTCTGTATACTTGCCAACATTTGATATTGTCAGTCGTTTTAATTTTAGACATTCTAGTACATGTGAAATGTTACCTTGCTATGATATTTAATTTACATTGCTCAGATGACTAATGATGAGGAATGCCGGGCGTGGTGGCGCACGCTTGTAATCCCAGTACTTTGGGAGGCGGAGACTGGAGGATCCGGGTTCGCAGCCAGCCTCAGCGCTCTCTCTGTCTGTCTGTCTGTCTGTCTCTCTCTACCTAGGGAGGCCCTCCGCAACTTCATGAGACCCGGTTTCAAAATAAAGTATAAAAAATAGGGCCGGGGGTGAAGCGCGGAGGTAGAACGCCCCTGGGTTCAATCCCTGGTACCACAAAAAAAAAAAAACAAATGATGAGGAATAATTTTCACATTCTCATTGGAAAATAACAACAACACAGCATTTTATTTCATGTAGTTGCTAACTTGAACATATTTAACACCTCCCTCTCAGTACACAGACTTTAATTATTTACAAATTCCCCATTGGAAATGACCAAAACTACATTACAATTTTTTAAATGAGCCCACATTACTGTATAGTAGACTGAAATCTGATTGCCTTTTTGCCATTAGAATACTTGTCATAGAAGTTGGTGAAATAATGATACACATTTACTTCATAATTTCAAGTCCCCTGACCGTAGACCTTGGTTCAAGGATACACATGTGACCTAAGCCAACTCAATAGGCATCAATTTCAAGACCTTTGTTTGGAAACTGAAGAGGAGGCAGAAGTGTGCTGGTAAATATAATAACTAACTCTCTAACACAGAAAAAGAATCCCTGAAAAAGCATTTGCCATATTCTATGGTGTAAATACTCCCACAATAGTCAAATTCAGACTATCAACATGAGGTCATTAAATGCAGAAAACTGGCTCTCGCAAGACATTATAGGTAGCATCTAACTTAAGCACAACACTGGGTAGATCCATCTTTCTTCCTGGTTGTGGGTGAGGAACACACCACCCACCATGAGGACAGTCACACAGCAGCCATGACAGGAGCCAGCTTTACAGTGAGATTCACACTGGAGCACCACAGTGTGAGAACAGATGCAGCAGAATATTTGATGACATAATTAAAATACTAGATTAAGCAGATTTAAGGTACACTCAATTTTGAGGGCTTCCAGAAGTAAAAGCAATAAATTGCCCTTTTGTGTTTAAAGCCATTTGAATTAAATTTCTTGTTAATTGTGCCATAAAAATTCAAACGGTAGCATTTTATGATTATTACAGTCATGGTTGTTACTATTGCTAATAGAACCCCACCATCCTGAATTATGTTGATTGGTTGATAGGTTGATGACTCTAAGACTTTTAACTCAGAGAATCTTGAAATATACACTTATTTTTACATATCTGTCTATCAAAGAGTTCATTCCCCTTTTTTAATCTGAGTATTATCTTGGAGAAAATTAGTAGTTTTATCAGAAAATATTTATGCAGTTTGGGGCTAGGGGGTGTAGCTCAATGGTAGAATGCATGCCTAGCATGCACAAGGCTCTAGATTTGATCCCCAGCACTACAAAGAGGAGGGGAAGGAGGAGGAGGAAGAGAAAGGGTATGGGGAGGAGAAAAAAATGTATGCAGTTTAAATCTTAAATAACATTAGGATATATTTGACTCCTAAACTAAGTTTCTATCCAGTTTGAGGCATCAATGTGAGATACTATTCATTTAATTAACCTTAAAGTAAAGGATTCTCTTATTTTGAAATTTCTGGAATAGAAATGCTTCTAATTGGGCATAAATCTACAAGTTAAAATATGAAAGAAATGATCCTATAATGTAATTAGAAGCAATATGATTCTGGGAAGACTAGAACATGAAAGAAAGACATTAAATTCAGATTTGTACTTTGAATACTACCAAATTATGCACTTGAATTACAACCTCAGAATTTTTCATTAAGACACCAAAAGCTCTATTAGAATTTTTAAAATTCAGAGTAAATGTGAGAATAAAAGAATATTCTCTGTTGGTTATAGAAATACCTTTAGTTAGCCACACTATGCAAAGTTGTAAAACCCAAATCACAGAATACAGGAAAACATTACTGATATTCTAGTAAAACTCTTGGACACATATCTGGTCAAAGAGCTGTTATGAAGGGGTCATTTCAATGTGAAAGAGTTAAGTTTAGCCAGGCGTGGTGGCGCACGCTTGTAATCCCAGTACTTGGGAGGCTGAGACCGGAGGATCCGGGTTTGCGGCCAGCCTCAGCTAATTAGTGAGGCCCTCCCCAACTTCAAAATAAAGAATAAAGAATAAAAAAAATAGGACTGGGGTGTAGAATCCCCCCCCCCCGGGTTCAATCCCAGACCGCACACACACACAAAAAAAGAATTAAGTTTATAATTTGTTGGCCTAAGGCCTAAGGATATAGATTATAACAGATATTATAACAGAGCGGTAGTTGGCTTAGAAAATTATAGAAAGACTATGACATATAAGGTAGTGTGTCTTATACTTGATCATGCTTTCAAATAATTAAAAGAACTAGTTCAATTATGGAAAGTTCATTGTGAAATAGCAGTGACATATTGGGGCAAAATCAAAACTCATTATCTGTTTATAAAATGTCCGTATTCAACAATAGGAGCATGTTGGGAGATACAGAGGAAGTTGAGAAGGGATTTGATTTTTTTTTTGGTAGATGGCAATAGAACATCAAATACCTAAGTAAGTCATTCAAGATAATCTGCTTGTTCTCAAAACCGATTCAGTAAAACAGAAAGCCATAATACTTTGCAAGTGGCTTCATGCATTAAAACATCCCAGTTCCCCCTAATGTGTGGGAGCTAGATAGAATGGGACGTAGAAGGGACTTAGAAAGGAAGAAGAAGAAATCTTTAGATGGACAAAGAAGGTGAC
>PVJS01021746.1:0-31223 GCA_004027185.1 Glis glis
ACCTTGCTCTGTCACCCTAAGCAATGCTGGAGCATTTCCCCCAGGGGAAGGTGGAGAAGCCAATTCTGTAGAGGGTGGGGAGTCCTCATCTTCTGGCAAGACAAACCCCTCAGAATGCTCAGATTCAATGTCCCCAGCCTCTTCAGAGTCCTCCCATACATCCCTGTTCCATTTTTCAGGATCCCATGGTTTTCCAATCAGAGCCCTCACCTTAACTGCAGACACCTGTCTAGGCCGAGAATGAACCTTACATTGCAAATCAGCCAATCTCAGGATGAGGGCCTGTGTTTGATCTTCAGCAATCTCCATTCTTCAACTACAGGAGATAGGACTCTCCCTCAATGCACACCGGCTAACTGTTAGGTCTGATATATGATCGTGAAGCTTATTTTCCCACGCTAATTTCTCTAGTGATGCCAGGAGTAACCAGCCGACATCAGTATATTTCTTAACATTTATAAAATGGTCAAAAATATGAAAGATAGAATCACTAAAATCTTTGCTCTTCACAAGAGGAGAGTTAGAGTAATCGAAAGGGTCCACCTTTTGTATAATTTTAAATAGTTCACACCACGGAGAATCAGTACCTCCCTTACTAATTGAAGGATGGCCTTCACTCACTTTAGGCTTAATCAAATTGGAGAGCCAGCTCCAGAAGCCAGAAAACCCACCAAAAAACACATTCTTGTGAACTCTGTTACTCTGTACCCCACTCCTGGTACCAATTTATATTGGTCAGGGTTCACCAGATCAACAGAATTCACAGAATGAAAAAAAAAAGAAAGGGAGAAAAAAAAGGATTTATTAGATTAGCTTACAATACAGTCCTGAATTTCGACTGCATGTGAAGAGTCAGAGGAAGCAGCAGCCAGTCGGGCGGTCCAAGAGTTGGAGCCCCAGGATCGAAGCAACCACCAGTTCAGTCCAGTCCAAGATGTGAAGACAAGGAAACTCCTCGGAGAAATGACGCCGAAGCTTCAGTTCGAAGGCTGGAGGCTGAGGATCCCAGACGAGAGCAGAAGATCTAGAAGCTCCTCAAGGAAACGGCAAAATTGCAGACTGACGATCTCAAATGAGAGCAGATGTGTTCTCTTCAGGAAGAGTCATGGCTCCTTTTCTGCACCTTTCTCCTTCTTTTATCCAAGTCCTGCACCTATCAGAACCCTGCTACCCACATTTAGGGCAGAACTTCCAGTTCAATCCGCTGTTACACAACCAAAGTCACATGATCTGGGGTGAGTCAAGTTGACAAATCAGACCAAATATCACAAGCACCTATTCCCTCCGGGGCTTTCTTTTCTGGTTTACCTGAGCACAAGTAGGGCATCTGGACACAATATCCTTGGTGGCATAGTCTAGTTGGAAGATGTAGTACCTTGGTCTGAGGAGTTCAGGAATTTTTGTTACCCCTTGATGCGTTGCCTGGTGGAGTTGGGTTACCAATTGCCTTCCCAGTGCTGCTGGGAGGATGGGTCTTTCATCTTGCTTTCATCCTGTATCTTCCTGCCTAGCACCCGCTTGTTTGGGGCAGGCTTGGTTCTGGTAGCATGATTAGGATCTTAAGTGGCCCTACTGGTTCTAGGGCCATCTCTCTGGCTTTTTTCTTGCTGGTCAGTAGCCCCTTTAGCTTGGCCCACGGTGTCCGCTCTAGCTCCTTGTGTGTTTTTTTGCTCTTTTTCCAGGGTGCGTGTCAGGGAAAGGGCTCATGTCTTGTGTTTTTGGCCCCTGGCTTTTACCCACTTTTGTTCCTCCACAGCCCACAGCATTGCTGCCTTTTCCAAGGTGTTCACAAGCTGCCACTGTTGCTCCAGGTTTGCAGTGATGTCATCCAGCTCCTGCTGCAGCCAGTGTTTCCCCCACTCTAGATGCTCTGCTGCCTCAGTCTTTGTGGCCAGGTGCTGGGCCATGGCCTCAGCTTCATGGGACGCTTTCTCCCTGGTGGCTGCCTTCTCCTCTAGCTGCCCCCCACAGCCTTGTTGCCTTTGCTTTCATGGCTCCTTGCTCAGCCAGGTGGCTTTTGGGCTCAGCCTCACTCAATGGCCTGGACACACTCTTGAGTTTTGCCTGGGCTTGCTGCAGCTTTTTCACAGCCTTTATTTGGGCTTGCTCCCCATTACCAGCCTGGCCCAGGTGGTGTCTCCTTTGCTTCCCCAAGGCCTGGACATGGTGCTGCTTTAGGGCCCCCAAATTTAGGAGGAGGTCCTGCCCCATCAATGGGTATGGGCAGTCCAGTATGACAAGGAAAGAGTGAGTCACAGTACCTTGTTTCAAGTTTACCATCTGGGATGTAGTCCAAGAATAGGAGGCAGTCTTGCCTCCTATTAGATGCTCGCTGGGTAGTGACGGGTCCTAGAGGCTTCTTCAGCACTGAATAGGCTGCTACTGTATCTATAAGGAACTCAACAGGTTTGCCCCCAATCTTTACTGTTACCATGGGCTCCTGGGGGTTTAGTGGAATGGAGCTCTGGCTCCATCACTCTTCCCCCAGTTGAAGGATCAGGATTTATTTTTCTAATGTCCTTTTTGTGTACAATAAGCACATTTATTCTTTCAATCTCTTTTCTTTGTTCCAGTAGCTTCTGGCCTTTACCGCTGGAATTTTTAACATTAGTCTTCCTGAGAGCCACTACTACCACCCTAGTTGAGCAATTTCCAATAACTGTGATCTATTCATGCCTTCAAATCCTTCTAACTTTTGTAACTTCCTTCTAATGTCTGGGGACAACTATGTGACAAAGGTGGTATTTATCACCTCACATATCTTGGACAAATTTGTAGGCCTCTTGGCAGCTGCCTTTATCACTCCTAAAAGGGTTTGGTGAAAGTTGTCCAGACTCTCCTTACCTCAGTCAGAATTAGGGTCCCTAAGAGGAGAAGATTTGCTCTATTTAGTCATTGCCATCAGGAAGGGATGCAGAACATGAACTGAGAGCGAGTTTTTTACTTTCCACCTTTATTCGGTCCCTTTCTTATGCTGTGAACAGGGTGGCTAGGAGCTGTTGACAATCTTCCCAGGTTGGCTGGTGAGTATAAAAAACAGTCTTGAGAAGATAAATTAGTGCCTTTGGCTTTTCAGAAAAAGGAGGATTTTGGGTTTTCCAATTATAAAGATCGCTGGTGGAGAAAGGAATGTAAATCATAAGTGGGTGCAGATTTCTATCTTCACCTTCCAGCTGCCCCCCCATTGGTGGGGCCTCCCTAAGAGGAAGGAGAGACACCACTTCAGCCTCCTTGAGTGCCCATCTCAAGTCCCCATATGCAGATCCGCTCCATGTATGGGGAGGGGAAGTGGCCCGAGGTCGAGGAGACCAAGTCCTCCTCCAGTGTTCTGTTGCTCCCCTGCCCAGGCTGGGACCGATGAGGCACACAGGGTGGTGGAAGATCATTCTCTTCAGGCGGCACCAGGAGGGGCAGAATTACTTTTGCTTTCTTGACCACTGCCAGCCCAACCACAAGAATCCAAGATCCCAGAGACAAAGCACAGGTTTTAAGCCGGGGGGGGGGGTATCGGACTAGAAACAGCCAGTGGTCGATGTAAGGAAACTGTTCGGGGTGTTTGGGATTTCCAGTAGCCACCTCCAGATGGCAAGGGCCATCTGAACATCTAGAGTTCCTTCACGGGGCCACCCAACATCAAACTCTGGCCATTCCTGTTCACAAAAAGTCCTAAGTTTCCCAGGGAGAAATAAATACCATATTCAGCTCCCTGTACAAATCTATCCTTAAAATTGTTAAGCATACACTTCAGGGGAGTCTTAGGACTACTTGTTCCTCCTTCAATACTGTGACAGAGAAACTAACTGAACAGGACAAGCCAACACAGACACAGGGACAAACAAACAGAGATAGGGACAAAACTAACACACGGTGGCCACCAAGCACTCACACAACAGATCCAGACTGAAATACAGAGGGCTGGTGATGTCTCACATGGTTCCCTGGACACCAGATTAACAGCTGTGTCTGGCCTCTCCTAAGTGTCATTACTGAAGGCACCAAAGACAGACTTACCTCCGGAGGCTTCCAGAACCAGGTGACTTTCTGTGCTCTTCAAAAATCTTTTAGGGTGGGGGTCTCAGAGGCCACCAGAACACTGGGAAAGTGAAGATCAGAATTCCCAGGGCCCTGGAATGTCTCAGGTAGCGCCTCTCCTGGGAACCTACTCAGGTTCGCCTCCCAGTCACCCCAGTCAGAGACCGAGACACCCGAGGTCTGAGGTCTGGATCCCTGGGGATCTCGCTGAGGCCTCCAAATGTTATGAGGTAGGACCACTAAAGAAGACCACTCAGACCCAAGATAATGCCAATAGAAAGTCTTTATTACCAGCAGGGACTATACTGGGTAACAAACCCAAGTGCAGTAGCTTGCCATTTTTCAGGGCTTCTTTTTACAGAGCAAAACTACAAAGCCACAGCTATAAGGGAGTAAGAAGTACAGGTTTTCACAGCAGGTTCCTATAGCAGGGGTGGGAAGCCCCCAGTGTTTCTTCTTAGCATTTGAGCAAGCCAAGCATAACATACATACAGAAGCAAAAATAAGTTGTCAGCAATAACAATAACACAATAACAGTAACACAGTATTTTCCATAGTACAATATGTTGTTACCCATTACCCTGCCAACATCCTGGTTCGATTTTTCCAAGGAGAACTTCTGTGTTCTAGGGCCAGGTTTGGAGTCATACTGGGTAACAATATGGAGTCACTCTAGCTAACTAGTTACTCTGGCTAACAAGCTCTAACTATGCATCATCACACCAGAAATATCCAGCCCATATACCCTTTTCTTTAAAAAAAAAAGATTTTTTTTCTCTTTCAATGTTTTTCCCATTGATTTTGGTCTTCTAGTTTTCACTAGAATGTGTCTAAGGAGTGGTGGTATGGTTTGGATTTGGAATGTTCCCCAAAGTCTCTTGTGTTGAAAGTTTGTTCCCCAATGCAGCAATGTTCAGCGGTATAAATTTTGAGAAGTGGTTGGATCATGAGGGTTCTTACCTCATTAATGGATTAAACCTCTAAGGGATTCATAGCTAATCGCATTATAAGGAGGTGTAGAAATTGTAAGAGGTGGAACCTAGTTGGAAAGGGTGGATCTTTGAGAATATTCCCCTCAAGACTATATCTTGTCCCCAGCCTCCCCTCCCCCACTTCCTTGCTGCCATGAGGTGAGTAGCTTTATTTTGCCAAACCATTCTGCCATGATGTTCTGCCTTGCCTCAGGCCCAATGCAATGGAACCAATCATGGACTGAAACTTCTAGAATTGTAAGTCAAAATAAATATTTCCTCCTTTTAGTTGTTTTTCTTAGGTATTTCATCTCAGTGAGGTAAAGCTAACACAGAAAATTGACGCTGAGAAGTGGAGTCATTGCTGTGACTATACCTAACCATATAGTTCAGAGGCCTTTGGAAATGGATTGGGGGGATTTGGAAAAGTTGGAGTTGAAGGCTAGCGAAGCCTTAGAATGTTGTAAGCAGAGCTTAATGGACAATTCTGGCATGAGCTTGGAAGATCAGAATGCCAATAGGAATGTGGATAGTAAAGACTGTGCTTATGAAGTGTGATGGTCTCGGTGCTGTGATTGCTGCTTGCTGAAGTCCCTCACATGAATGACTCTGGGCCCAAAATTATTTTTAATATCAGGGTCAGCCGAGGAGGAGCCAAGCAAATCTCCTTGCCTTCTGTAGCCAGCACTTTTCTTTTATTCAGGGTTTTAAATAGAGCAAATGGCAAGGAGGTCATGAGTTAAGTTTAGGTTTACAAGTTAAGATTTAGGGAAAGGCAATCACGAGCTAGGTTTAGGGAGGGCAATCATAAGCTAAGTTTAGGGAGTGGCAAGGTAAAACATTTCAGGGAGAATAGGATGTCATCAAAGTCCACCTTTCAGTCCCATCCAGGCCCAGGAAGTTTGTCTTCTTGCAGACAATTTCCACTTAACATGTACTGTGTACATAGTTAAATTGGTCCAAAATGGTGACCTCATTGTGTGGGCTAAGATGGCTCCCAACAATGAATTTCAGATGGAAATGAGGACTCTACTGGGAATTGGACTAGAGTCCATTCATGTTACATTCTGGCAAATGACTTGTCTACATTTTATCCACATCCTGATATTTTGTGTGAGGCTGAATTTAAAGGTTACAGACTAATAAATCTCAAGAAGAGATTTTAGCATAGCACTCAGGTAGTGGCATGGGTGTTGCTGGATGCTTTTATTCAGACTTACAATGAGAATGGGGAACAAGAAGTGGAGCAGAAAGATTTGGAAAACTTGCAGCATGGTCAGAAAAGGAATTTTCACAAATGACAGGATTTCATTCTTTTTTATAGTATTCTGTTGTGCATATGTGCCATATTTTCTTTATCCATTCATAAATTGATGGACTTGTATGTAGGTTGTTTCCATTTTTGGGCTACTGTGACTAGTGCTACAATAAACATTGGAATGCAGATGTCTCTTTGACATATAGATCCATTTCCTTTAGACATAGGCCCCATAGTGGGATTGCTGGTTCAACTGATAATTACATTTTTAATTTTTTGAGGAGTCTTCACACTATTTTCCATAACAGCTGTACCAATTTATATTCCAAGTAACACTGTGCAATGAATCCCTATTCTCCACATCCTTTCCGGCACTTATATTTTTTAATAGCCATTCTTACTGGCATAAGGTGATATCTCATTGTGTTTTTGCTTTTTTGTTTTTGCAGTGCTGGGGATTAAACCCAGGCCTCACTCATGCAAGGCAAGCTCTCTACCATTGAGTTACAATCTCTGATACCTTCCTTGGGGCTTTACTTTCCATTTCTCTAATGCTTACTGATGTTGAACATGTTTTCATATACCTGTTGCCATTTGTGTATCTTCTTTTGAGAAATGTCTATTTAGATCTATTATAAATTTTAATTGGGTTATTTTTATTCATTTTGGTTTTGATTTTTTCTTTGTTTTTTGTTTTTTGAGTTTTCCAAACACTGTTGGTGGGATTGTAAATTAATACAATCACTTTGGAGATTAGTGTGGCACTTCCTCAAAACACTAGGAATGGAACCACCATATGACCCAACTATTCTGCTCCTCAGTATTTTTCCAAAAGAATTAAAGTCAGAATACTATAGTGATACATGAATACTCATGTTTATAGCAGCACAATTCACAATAGCTGAATTTTGGAACCAACCTGGGTATCATCGACAGATAAATGGATAAAGAAAATGTGGTATATACACACAATGAAGTTTTACTTCATCATAAAAAAGAATAAAATTATGTCATTTGCAGGAAAATGGATGGAACTAGAGAACATAAGTCTTAGTGATAGCAGCCAGTCTCAGAAAGTCAAGGGTCATATGTTTTACTCTCATGTGGAAGCTAGAGAGATAATAGGAAACAAAAGGGACTTAATATAAAAGAGGAGATATATGGGTAGAATAGTGAAAGGGGTTTGGAGGAGGGAGAAGGAGATGGGAAGAAAGGATTGAGTAATAAAATAGATCAAATGGTGTTATGTTCATATATGAAGGTATCACTACCAATCTCACTAACATGCACAAGGAGGGAGGAGGAAAGTTGGGTGGGATCTAGAAGAAAACACACCAAGTGATGTGTGCATACATAAATATTTTGTTTTGACTATCACTATGATGTGTAATTATAATGTACCAATAAAATTGTTTTTAAAATTTTCATTATGAAAATATTTTGAATTTTATCAAATGCATTTCTAATATATTGAAATAATCATATATTTTCTTTTTAATCGATTAATACAATAAATTACACTTACTGATTTAAACATCATATATATTTAATTCCTGAGATAAAATTATTTGAGCATAATATATCTTTTTTTAAGTTACTGGATGAATTCTGCTAGTGTTTTGTTTAGGATTTTTGCATCTATATTCATTAGTAACATTGTGCTATGATTTTCCTCTCTTGTATTTTTTTCTCATGTTTGGGCATCAAACTATTTCCATCCCCTTACTTCTATTGTCCCTTAGACAATCTAACTTTTTCCATATCACATGTAATTTTATAACATTCTACCGAGTTTATACACTGCATTTATTGTTGTATTGTTGACTTCTCTCTAGAAAAACTTAGCTCCTTGGATGCAGAGATTTTTGTAATGTGCATTGATGTATCTCAGGTACCCAACTTCTTGTTATCATAGTCTCTTAAGTATTTTACGTAAGTATTTTACGTAAATAAATTAAAAACATAGTCTGTGGTACAAATCACTTCATAGTCCTGTTTTTAGTCAATTTTAACAAATATTCCATGGTGCACAAGAACATACACACACATACATACCCATAATTTGTTATGGAAATTTGACTCCACACAATTGTATAGTCTAGTTAAGCAATCTCTGAAAATATATTGTCTTCTTTGTTGTTACTTCTTAAAGTTTGAAGGGCAGGCAGTTAGGAAGGAAAGATGGATGTAAATTGAAAGAGAGCAGAGACAAGTTGTAACCACTAAAGAAAGACAAACCCATGTTAATTCTCACTTCTCTAATCATGTACAATGTAGATGTTCTTCAGGAGAAACTTTGTTCTGAAGACGAATGTGCACCTGGCTCAGGAGTTGGAGAGGCTGAAGGAAGATCCAGGAGGAGGTAAAACAGCTGCAAGATGGTTGCTGCCCCACACCAACAAACCCAGCTAGCAGCAGCAACATCTGGGACTACACTGAACTTGCAAGTGTAAAAAACAATATGACTGCTGCTTCACAACAGCCTCCAAATCTCATGAAAACATGTCTCTTGTGGCCCACCCTAACCCAAAACACATGGGAGAGAGAATTCTGGGAAATGTAGTACAGCTTAGATAAGTGCAACAAAGGCACAACAGGAGTATACAAATTTAGAGCTTTACATTTTCTTTTTGAGTTGTCAATTTTATCATTATAAAGTGATCTTCTACATAAATACTGTTTGCCTCAAAGTCTATTTAATATAGCTTAACTGGCTTTTTTGGCTAGTGCCTACAAGACATATTTTCCCATCTGTTTACTTTTGGTGTCTTTATCTTATCACACAATGAAATTACCTTTAAGTTCTTTGACTCCATTTACCTACCTTTCCTTTATCCATGATATTTTTAACTTTGCAGAATATTATTATTCACGTATGGGGAAGGGGAGGGAGTAGGGAGGGAGGGGGGGGAGAAGCTCACCAAGTGCTGTGTTGCACGCATCTCGCTCCTCTCTGAACTACATAATGTCGTGAGATTACAATGCACCAATAAAAGTATTTTTAAAAGATATTATTAGCATTTTAAAATCAAAATATATTTAGATTACTTGTATATTTATCATTTAACTGGGCTATTTATTTTTTCTATTTTCAGTCTTTCCACCTAGAATCACTTTCCTTCTGCCTAAAGTACATGTTTTATAATATTCTTTAGCGAGGATTTCCTCTGGGTAAACTATATTCAGTTTCTCTTTTTCTGAGAAGGTTTTCATTTCACCCATATTCTTGAAGGTTTTTTATGTTACCTAGAAAATTTTTATGTTGACCTTTATTTTTTCCTACCACATCAAAGATATGCAACTATCATCTGAGAAATATTATTGTTATCTGACTCCTACTCTTGGCTGTTGAGAATACTGCTGATAATCTGTTGCTTTTTAAAGTTAATTTGTCTTTTCATTGTCACTGCCTTTGTTATTTTAAAAAACTTTTAAATTGTGAGGTGTAACATATAAAAATGATTAACACTGACATATGCTATTTTATCTTTTTTTTTTCCTTTTCAATGCTGGTGATCAAACTCAGGGCCTTACACATGGTAGGCAAGTGCTCTACCACTGAGCTACATTCCCAGCCTTATGCATACTATTTAACAACTGAGAATAAAGGTAATACTGGCCAAATGCATGATACTCAAGTAAAAAATGGAACATTGTTGGTTTCCCAAAAGTCCCTTGAATCTTCCTTTATTGTCACAACCTGCTCCTTACCACCACAGACAGCCACTGTCATAACTCTCCCATATTAATTTTCTCATTTTTCTTTGTGCTTTTACTGGGAGTACATCCTTAGGTAATATAGTCAGTTTTGTCCATTTTTACACACAAGTAAATTTATTACTTTTTTATTGATTATATTTTATTTGTAAAGTTCATCAAATTTGTTGGGATAGTTCATTTCTATTACTAAGCTGTATTTTTTATGTGGCCATACCATAATTTATCCGTGCTATGTTTCTGGTCATGTTATTTCTAACTTGTGCAATTACAAGCAATGTTGCTACTGACATTCTTGTGATTTTTCTTGAGGTATGTAAGCCTACATTTATGTTGAATGCATAATTAGGAATGAAATTTTTGGGTCATATTGTACTATGTAATTCCACACTGATGCAGAAAACAGTTGTACAGTGAAACATTCCCACCAGCCTTCCTGAGGCTCTGTGTCCTTAGTAAAATTTGTATTATTAATCTTTATTTGTTAATCTGATAGGCATATGACAGTAACTCATTGGGGATTTTGTTTGCATTTTCCTGATATACTTATTGGTTATTTGGTTTTCCTCTTTTGTGAAATAATTGCTCATGCTTTATGTCCTTTTAGATCATCTTTTTTTCTCATTGATCTGTAAGAGTTGTCTTTATAAATGTGATTAATAGTCTTTGTGTGTTGTATGTGTTTAATATAACTTCTCCTATTCTCGGACTTTCCCATTCTTTTCAGGGAATCTTTGGTAAACACAAAATCTTAATTTTAATTTAATTTATATTAGTTTCCAATCTATTAGTGATTTGGGTCACTTAATAAATCATTCCTAACCAAAATACATGAACATGTTCTGATATATATTCTTTTCCAAAAGATTTTAAAATTTGATTTTCCAATATAAATATTTATTCCAACTGGAATTGATTTATGGCGTGAGATAGGGATCAAAATTTATTTTTATATAGAATTTGAGTTTCCTCAGATTCATTTGTTGAAAAGAACATTCTTTTACCATCTCTCTAAAAGGCCACCTCTTATATAAATCAAATGCTATATATTGAAACAAAAGGCAAGAGACTTTTTAATTCCAAGGTATATTAAAGGAAAGGCACTGAAAGGTGTTAAGGTGGGTTGGCCCATATTATTATGCCATCTGGATTTGCTAATTGGCACTTCACTGAAATAAACTTCTAAAATCTTTATGACAAAGGCAGTGGTGCAATTTGGAGCAAGATGCCCACTAAAGTTAGACACCCTCCTAACTCATTGAAGCACACTCATTGAGAAAAAGTCGACATTCATATTTCAAAGAAGCTGCTTTCCAACTCTTGAAGAGACAGTTTTTAGTAGAAGGTTTACATCTCAAAGGGCAGAGAAAGTATTTATAATTGTAAGCTTTCTACAGTAAATGTTCTAAGATGGGGTTCTGGGGAATATTTATCAATCAACATGTTTTCACTGGAACAAGCAGTAAATTATCCTGTCATTGTTGATATTTCTTAGGAAGGCATTTTAGTTGGAGTTGAAGTCATTTTAGGGACATATTCTTAGGCTGCTAAAAGCCATGCTAGTGTTTGGCACTAGAGTTTGGGTGAAGTTGTTATTTGCAATGAGTTCTTTTGCAGTTTTCAGCATGGACCTCTTTATGAATTTAGTAATCTATTCTACTACTTCATTTTTTCTCCAAACTATACAAACTATCAAAATTACTATAACTATCATGGTTATAAGTTTACAATATATAAATATTTATAAGTCAAATTGTTTAACTTTGTACTTTTTTCAAGAGCATTTCAGTAGTTTTGGCCCTTTGTATTTAAATTTTAGAATAAGCTTGTTCAAGTTCCACCAGAAAATTATGTTGAGTTTTTTTATTGGGAATACCCTGTTTGGGATGAATAGACATATGTATAATGTTCAGTCTTTCATGTAGAGTTCCCTGTGGGTATGTACCTCCAAGATATAGCTCTCTTCTTTGGCATTCCAATAAAATTTGAATATTTTCTGCATAATAGTCTTGTATATATTTGTCAGGTTTAATTTTGTGTTTAATTCATTTTTATGCCATTATAAATGTTGTCGTTCATTAATTTTCTGTTTATGGTATGTAGAGAAAGAGTTGATTTTAGTGTATTTGTTTTTTATCCAATAACATTGCCAAGCTTGTTTAAATTTTCATACTTCATGTGTAAATGCTTTTGGATCTTCTATCTCCACAGTCATTTCATTGGTGAATAATGACAATTTATTCCTCTTCTCTTTTTCTTGCTTTATTGTACCTAATACTTCTAGTAACTTTGGTAATAAATGATATCTTATGCCTGATGTCACAGAGAAAGTCATAAATAAAATCAATATTTGGTTTGACACATGTTATATGAATTTTTTATTGGTGCATTGTAAGCATACATCATGATGAAATTCAGAGTGATAGAATCATGTGCACACAGCACTCAGTGAGCCCTCCCCCAGATTCCACCCCACTCCCTCCTCCTCCCCACCTCCCATGCAGGACATTGTGATTGGCATTGAAATTTGTGCATGTACATCATGTCCATTGAAGTGTTTCCCTCTTTGGGTCTTCTTCCCCCCTCCCTCAGTTAGGTCTCCTCCCTCACTCCACTAAGGTTTCTCCTCCTTTGTCTGGAGTTCCTCCTGTGTCCCAATTTCTCCCTAGCTTCCACATATGAGAGAAAACATCCAACCTTTCACTTTTTGTGACTGACTAATCTCACTTAGAGTAATATTCTCCAGTTCCATCCATTTGCCTGCAAATGACATAATTGGGTTTTTTAGGGCTAAGATGAATTCTATTGTGTGTGTATCCCATAATTTTGTAATCCATTCATCTGTTGATGGACACCTAGGCTGGTTCCATAGTTTGGCAATTATGAATTGTGCTGCTCTAAACATAGATATGCATGCATTACTATGGTAGTCTGGTTTCAATTCTTTTGGGTAAATACCCAGGAGTGGTATAGCTGGATCATGTGGTAGGTTCATTCCCATTCTTTTGAGAACCCTCCACACTGATTTTCATAGTGGTTACACTAATTTGCAATACCACCAACAATGTATCAGAGTTTCTACTTCTCCACATCCTCTCAAGCATTTATTATTATTTGTGTTTTTAATGATTGTCATTCTATTTGGGGTTAGGTGAAATCTCAAAGTAGTTTTGATTTGCATCTCTCTAATTGCTAATGATGTTTAACATTTTTTCATATATTTATTGGCAATTCGTATTTCTTCTTTTGTAAAGTATCTAGTTCATTTGTGTTGGGAGCCATTATTAGTCATCAGCTTTGAGGTTACTTCAGTCTAATTTGGGAGAGGCACAAACTGCCCACCCAAGTGGAGATTTCTGCACACAGACAAATCTCCAAGGACCAAATGACACCAATACATAAATACACTGACAACTTCCTTGATTTCCCATTCTTCCCCAATTCATCTGTTACTACCTTGATATTTTTCCCTGACTCATCTTATGACTGCTTTGCTGTCTCCTGTGATTGATAATTTCTTACAATGTTTTGGTTATAACCCTCAATAAAAGTAAGACACTGGTGGAAGGAATGTAGGAGAGATAGATATCTCTCTTCTCCAGCCCCCTCAGTTGTCCAAAATCATTTTGACTCCATTGTCATTCATGCAAGAGACTCCTAATCAATCAATCAACATCAACACCATCCCCTTCAAATGACATCCAACATGGACCAGGAAACCTGAAGAGTTTCAGTAAGTCTCTCCATTCTTTCAGCTGCCAAGGTTGCAACCAGCTTGGAAGGGGAATCCTTAGGTCTGGGTAACAGTCTGAGGAATAATTCATCTCATATACATTGTTTGCTTAGACAGGGGATGGAAGTTTCTGTTTTCTCTGCTTGGGCTCTCATTGTGGCTTGCTTGAAACCTTTTTGAGAAACACAGGCCTTTTCTGTGGCTTCTAGGGAGGCTTCTCAGCGAGAGATACCCTATGCTGCTGTGCAGCCCTTTGACTCCGACTTAATCGGCTGCAGGGAAAACCGAAAGTAAAAACAACGATGCCTTTCCTACTCCACCTGCTAATTTTTTTCCTAAACAATACCTTTAGAAGTTATTTAACCCCCTGTACTCCATTATATGCAGCTCTTAAGAAGGGCCTGGATAAGGGTTAAAGTGACGAAGATCCTATCTTTCAACAGGTAATGTCTGTCATACCCTATTATTCAAGGTCCTAATCCAAATTATCCACAGTAAATTTTAAGAAAACATGTCCCTTTTGATTTTAAAATGTTAAAAAGCCCTCACTCACCCTTTACTGACCCCTGCTTAAAATAATATTTGGCTCTTAAAAAAGAGTGAGAGATGCATACATCAGGCTTTAAAAATTTTATAATTACATTTTCTAATGTTGTTTGTTCTCTTATACTCTAAAAGTTAATTCTAGGTTCCTAAAGCTCTACATCTTCACCCCCCCACCCCGGAAACAAGAAGAAAGAGCAAGACAAATTTACAACAAAACATAGCAGTTTACTACAGAAACCACTGCCTCTTTCATTTTTGAGCTAAAAATTTTTTACAAATTCACCTTGGGATTGCACACACATATTTTTTGTTCTGATTTATTTATTTCTTTTTGTCTAACTAAAGGCTTTCTAGGTGTCTGATTTTTTAGTTTTTTTTTTTTTCTCCTCCTACTTAACAGCTATTCAAGGGTTAATTCTCTGTTTAATACCTTGAGAAGGGGGATAAGCAGTAGTGGTGTCTGGCATGAAGCCTTCCTCAAGGATTAAGAAGTGGCCACCTAAATCATTTGATTTAATGTCTCCTTGACTGGTGTACCCTATCCTGGGCATCCTCTGCTGTATAGGCTTCTGTTTGTATCCTCTGTTATATGTTCCATTGCCCACTGGCACAAAATGAATGTCTGTAATAGGTTGTGTTTTAATATTTAAAACTTTAAATTTGGCATTACATTTAGTAAACTATCAGAAAAATAAAGTGCCTGACAAATTAAAGTTACAAGATATTTGTTTTCTGCCTATGTTTATATGTCTGTATAAGTGTACTGTCTGTCTGTTATATACATGGTACGAAAATTGGTTTTCAAATAAATGAGTACTCATAAATTAAGAGAATAATAACAATAACAACAAAAATGGATCCAAATATCTTTCAATTCATGTGACTTAAATTCTTAAAAAATAATTAATTTAAATTTTTGATAAAAATAAGAGTAAAAGATGTTATTAAAATTATTAATATAATTCTTTTCCAGGATGCTTGCCAATCAGAATTCTATCTATTTTTGTTATATGTTTAAAGTATAATAACCATTTTTTGTTTAGGTTTTTTTTTCATTTACAGGAAAGGCTTTTTTATTTACAGGAAAAAAGGCTTAAAGTGCTAATCATGCTTCTTTGATATCTTGGTTTTCATGGATAATCTAAAACAACTATTAAAATGGGTAAATTGAGTAAATATAAATGGTGTAAGTTTTTATAAATGTCTCTTTTTTTCAGTACTGGGGATTGAACCCAGGGGTGTTCTACCTCTGAGCTATACCCCCATCCCTATTTTATTCTTTATTTTCAAACAGGGTCTTACTAGGTTGTGGAGGGCCTCATAAGTTCCTGAGGCTGGCTGCGAACCTGTGATCCTCCTGTCTCAGCCTCCCAAGTACTGGGATTACAAGCATGTGCCACCACACCCAGCTAAATTTTTAAAAAATTGTGTATAAGTAAGTTAAAATAGTAAAACATCAATTGCTAAATATAAATTATTTTTGGCCTTTTTAACATCAGCAAAAGATAATATATCTAAGTCTATTAAATGTGTTTGAGATTGCATTATTTTAAATGTTTAAATAAGCATAAATTACTATGTTAAAATTCCAATTAAAATGTGATTCTATATATAAAAGGCTGAAGAATTTTAAGCTGTATTTTGTTTGAAAACTATTCAAAACAAAGTATTTTCCCTTACTTAAAAAGATAATTTGTCTAAATTAAAAGATTTTTACAAAGCTTTTTTTAATATAAGAAAACCAAATAGATACAAAGAGATATTTATAAATATAAATATAAATATTTATAAATATAAATATCCTCTAGCAGCTAAGTGGCAATCCAGCAAGGACCCCAAAAAAATCCTTGGTCTGACTGGAGTGAGGCTGTATATCACTCTGCCTATGCCAAGAGATGACTAAAAAACCTGTGCAAGGACTACTAGACACAAACTAAACAAATGTTGTCTGTTATCTGATTGTTATCTGTTTTAGGCATCCTGGCACTAGTTTGGACTCACTAGGTAAGAATAAGAGGGAAACAGAGCAAGCCCACTCCCTTTGGCCTCATGATCAAAAACTTTAAAAAGGGCTTATACAGATGATTATAGACCCAAAATCACCCCAAGAATATTTCACACCCTGTGCAAGATAAAATGGCCAACTTTTGGAGAAGATCGACCATCAAAAGGCTCATTAGATCTAGGCATCACTCAACGCATTTGGGACCAAGTCACAGGTAGCCCAAAATGTTCAGACCATGTCCCTTACATTGACAATTGGCTCTAATTGGTCCACTCCTCCCCCATGACTGTGAGGTCCTATCTACTTTAGTGTTCAATCAAAACATTGGAGGCAGCAACCAGATGAAGCTCAACTATCAGCATGACAACAGCTGCCAGCTCCATCAGCACCCATCACCACCTCCTAGCCCATCCAACCAGCCATCCAGTCTGGAAAACAGGACCAAAACTCCACTATCCTCCCATGCCAGCCCCTCAGGCAACATCTGATAGAGCTACAGACGAGTCCTGTACAACAACAACAAAACTGAAAAGTTGCAAGCCCTGGGTGACCTTTTCCAGTCTATCTTCCAAACACAGAATCCCATTGGCCTGATTGCCACCAGCTTCTCCTGACTCTTCTCAACACCAAAGAAAGACACTGTGTTTTGCAGGCAGCAGCCAGCTGGAAAAAATACCCCAAGAGAAGTCCTAAACCCCCAGGCTTATGCTCAAGAATGCCTGCTGGCAACAGACTCCCAATGAGACCCAAATGATCCCAGAGACATGAGAAAACTAGAGGCGTACCAAAAAGACTTCCTCCAGGGACTTTGAAAGGGGGCACCAAGGCCACCAATATTGCCAGGGTTGGGGAAGTCCTTCATGAGAGTCCGAAGTCCTTCATGAGAGCCCCAGTGCCTTTTGTGAGCAGCTTCATGAAGCAAATCACACTTACTCTATTTGACCCTGAAACACCCGAAAACCGAAAGAAATGGTTAATACTGCCTTTGTCAGCCCAAAGATTACATCCCAGTGGCCTCTGTAAGGGCTGAGGACAATCCACCAGAATGGCTAGCAGTAGCAATTCCTCCAGCTGGCCCTGTAAGACCAGATCCATTTAAGGAGACTTCAACAACATGGTGTTATCACATTGTGCCAGTCCTAGTAAAACACTCCTCTTTTTCCAGTCAAAAATCCAGAAACCCAGGACTACTGACAAGTACAGGACTTGTGGGTCTTCCACCAGGCCACAGTCACCCTACATCTTCTAAGTTTGCTCCTGGCCACTATAGCCTGATTCACATGCTTGAACTTAAAAGATACATCTGACTCCTGTAAACCAAGAACTATTTGCCTTTGAATGAAAAGACCTTAAAACTAAAAAATTTAAAACTAAAAGTCAGTACACTTGGAGGCCCTGGCCTGTGACCTCGAGTCTTTTCCTTCCTATACCTTGGGCTGCACCCTCTTCCAGTATGCTGATGACCTTTTCCTCTTAAAGCTGTGCCAGAAAGCAAGCCAGCTGCTCACTGTGGTTGCAAGGTCTCTGAAAAGGTCCCAGATCTACCAACAAAAATTAGAGTGTCTGGAATTCCACATCCAAAAAGAAATGACTGTTGCAGGCAGGGAAAAAGGAGACAGTCCAAGCTATTTCTGCCAACTGGAGAGCCCTCCAGAAATTTCTTAGAGTGGTAGGGTTCTGCCATATTTGGATTCCAAACTTTTCTGTCACAGTAAAACCCCTTTGTATGGGAAAAAAGAACAACAATAGGCCTTTCAACAACTTAGAAGGCAACTGCTAAAAACTTTTCACCTTGATTATCTCAAAAAGAAGGAAGGCAGCAGTCCAGGTTCTGGTCCAACAGCCAACACCAGGCTTACTGTATGAGAACTCTCATATACAGCTGAAGGTGGTACATACTTTCACCAGATTTGAATATGTCGAAGAATGTTTGTGTAGGATGAAGTCTATGAAAGGAATACTGCATGTATGATAAAGATGGTTATATTTACAAATTATTAAAAAGATTTACAGTGAGGTTCTATTAAGATAATTTCCTGTGTTTTCTACTGTCTCTATTTTCTACGGTTATCTTATTAAGTCCTATATTCTAAATTTCACTTCTAAAGGGAAAGTTAACTCTTGTGTAACTGTAATGCTATCTTTGTGCTCCCCAAATGTTAAAAATGTATAAATGTGTATTAGACAAAACACCAGTCAGGTTAGCTATCCCAGTCCATCACAGCCACCTGAAGCCAGCAGCCCAGGAACCAACAGCCCCAGAGACGACCCACTAGACTGCTCAAAAGAAATCTGAAAAGTCAAGCAAACTGATCCTGAAAAAGGCAACTTGCCCTGCTCCAGTCACACTCAGAAGCTGATAAGACAGTGCATGATAGAAGACTGAAGAATGCCACAACTCAGATCACAAAATTGGACTCTAAATTTTATGTCATAAGTGCTTTAAGACGGACTTTATTAGTGGGATTTATGTTGGTCTTAATTTTAACATTTAGTTGCCTACCCAATTTGACTTTGCACTGTTAATATGAAAAAACAATTGGCAATCACCATTAATGTATCCAAAATTGTCAAACCTATAATTGTTAGATTTGACGCATATCAGATTATATCTTGTGGCATCCTGGAAAACTAGCAACAGTTCTCCCAAGCTGACAAATGCTACTGGTTTTGTCTCAAAGACAAAAAAGGAGGAAATATTCGGAGCCTTGTTAGTCATCAGCTTTGAGGTCACCTCAGTCCGGCTTGGGAAGGGTATGAATGGCCCACCCAAATGGAGATTTTTAAATGCAGACAAATCTCCAAGGACCAAATGAGACCAATAACTAAAGACCCTGATGACTTCCTTGTTTACCCTTTCCTTACCTGACTTATCTGTGACTACCTTGATGTTTTTCCCTGACTCATCCCGTGACTCTTTTGCTGTCTTCTGTGATTGATAATTTCTTAAAATGTTTTGGTTATAACCCTGAATAAAAGTAGACATTGGTGGAAGGAATGTAGGAGAAATAGATGTCTCTCTCCTCCCCAGCCCTCTCAGCTGTCCCAAAATAATTTTTACTCCATTGTCATTCTTGTGAGAGACTTCAATCAATCAACATTAGCACCATCTGCTACACACTTGCCCATTTTTATTGGGTTATTTGGCTTTTTGGTGGTAAGTATTTTTTAGTTCATTGTATATTCTAGATATTAGTTTTCTATCAGAGGAGTAGCTGGCAAAGATCTCCCATCCTGTTGACTCTCTCTTAAGGTTCTTGATAGTTTCCCTTGCTGCACAGAAGCTCTTTAATTTAATGCCACATATTAGTCCTTATTTTAATTTCTTGTGCCTTTCAGGTTTTATTGAGGAGGTTTTTACCCATGCTTATATGTTGGAATGTTGGTCCTATGCCCTCTTCAAGTAACTTCAAAAGACTCAGAATAGCCAATTTAGTTCTTAGCAATAAGAACCATGCAGGCCAGGTGTGGTGGTGCATGCTTGTAATCCCAGTACTTGGGAGGCTTAGACCTGAGGATCCAGGTTCATGGCCAGCCTCAGCTACTTAGTGAGGCCTCCAGAACTTGGTGAGACCCTGTTTCAAAATAAAGAATAAAAAATAGGGCTGGGGCATAGTCCAGAGGCAGAATGCCTCTGGATTCAATTCCCGGTACTGCCAAAATAAAAAGAACCATGTAGGAGGCATTGTGATACCTGACTTTAAACTACACTACAAAGCCATATACAGAAACAGACATGTAGACCAATGGAGCAGAATAGAAATTTCAGAAACAAATTCACACACATACAGCCAATTTATTTTGACAAAGGGGACAAAAACATGCACTGGACAAAAGATAGCCCTTTTCCCAAATGGTGTTGGCAAAACTGGTTATCCATATGTAGGAAAATTGAAATCCAATTTCTCACCCTGCACAAGAGTCACCTCAAGATGGATATTAGACAAGAGACTTGGAAATTAGACAAGAGACTTTGCTGTTATATGGATTTTAGAAATATATTTTATCAGATTTTAAATGTTCCTTTTGGCTTCCACTTTTATTTATTTTATTATTTTTTGGTACTGGAGGTTGAATACAGAGGAATTCTATCTCCAAACTACACACCAGCCCTAATTTATTTATTTATTTTTTGAAACAGGTCTTCTCTAAGGTGCTGAGGGACCTTGCTAAGTTGCTGAGACTGGCTTAGAACCTGCAATACTCCTGTCTCAGCTTTCCAAGTGCTGGAATTACAGGTAGGTGCCACCATTCCTAGCCTCCATTTTTAAACAACAATGAAGAAAATTACTGATACTGCAAAAAATATCTGGTAAACATGGATTTTAAAAATGCAAAAACAAACAAAATATCTGTAAGGAGGCTTCAAATACATGATAGAACAGTTAGCACTGTAGGGTACAGAATCCTAGGAACAAGAGTATTGTAAAGAGATTTTTCATAGCTATTTTACCCTTTGAACATTTGCCAATCTTGGATTCAAATTAGCATCTGAGTATTCCTGCAGAGGACCACTATCAAAAGGCAGAGACATAGAGTTTTTTAACAGTATGGTGGGTGGCAAAAAAAAAAATAGAGACTCAAAGGACAGAGTCTCAGCAAAAAGGGACAGATGGAGAACCAAATCTAACACTTAGCTGGTTTTCCCTTTAATATATTTGTTGTGTTTTAAAGCCATATAAGGCTATAAAGCTTTGAAAGAAAAGCCTTGGAAAAGCAGAGATGACTGTGCCACAGACATGTAATACTAAAAAGCAAAGGATTTCAGTTCAAGACTAGATGGAAGGCAGGTCCCAGGGAATGCACATAGGTTTCACTTGTGTGAACTGAGGGTTATGACATAGCAATTGAGATGAAACAGAAATAGAGCCTTACCAAAAGGTGCCACCTTGATTTCATGATTAGATTAAGGTAGTATTACTATTTATTTAGTAATACTGGTGACTGAATTCAGGGATATTCTGCCACTGAGCTACACCCCTAGCTCTTTATAGTTTGATTTTTTCTATTTTGAAACAGATTCTTGCTAAATTACCACAGTCTGCCTTTAACATCTGATTTTCCTATCTCAGCTTCCAAGAACTGGGATTATAGGCATTTGATACCATTCCCAATATCATTACCTTTTGAGAAAAATGTGAGCCTTCTGTGAAGGAACATAACATCCTATGAAGACTTCTTACTTTTTAATATATAATGTTTGTCATTCAAAAGAAACTTTTTAGACACGCCAGATACACGACCAAATGACATAAAATCAGAGGAAACAAATATCCAATAGAAATAGAGATTATCTCAATTTTGGGTATATCTGATAAGAACTTCATTCTATGTGGATTATAACAGAGGAAAAGATGGAAATACATAAGAGGTGATAGAATTTTATTAGATAATTGGATTATATGAAAAACAAGACAATCAAAAAATTTTATATACTTTTATTGATGCATTGTAGTCTCACATAATAATGTAGTTCAGAGTGATAGTGACATACATGCTCACAGCACTTGATGGGCTTCATACTTGCTCCCTCCACACTCCCTCTCCTTCCCCAAACACGATAGTGACATTGGCATTAGTATTATCACATATGTACATAACGTCAATGGAAGTGCCTCCTTTGTTAATTCTCCCTGTCTCCTACCACCCTCCCCTGTACCACCTCCCATGCTCCCCTGGGGTTTCTCCTCCATTACCTAAAGTCCCTTATTCCACAGAAAACATATGACCTTTCACTTTCTGTGACTTACTAATCCTACTTAATATTCTCTGGGTCAATCCATTTTCCTACAAATGATATAATTTTGTACTTTTTATTGCTGAGTAGAATTTCATAGTGTGTGTATCCAATAATTTTGTAATCCATTCATCTGTTGATGGACACCTAAGTTGGTTCCTTAATTTGGCTATTGTAAATTGTGCTGCTATAAACATGGATATGCATGTATCACTAATATTCTGATTTCAGTCCCTTTGGAAAGATACCAGGAGTGGTATAGTTGAATCATATGGTGGATATATTTCAAGTTTTCTGAGGAATTTCACACTTATCTCCATAGTTGCTGCACTAATTTTCAATCCCACCAACAGTGTAGAAGAGTTCCAATTTCCCCACATCCTCACTAGCATTTATTGTTGTTTGACTTTTTTTATTTTGTTTGACTAGCATTTATTGTTGTTTGACTTATTGATGATTGGCATTCTAATTGGTGTTAGATGGAATCTCAGTGCAGTTTTTATTCGCATCTACTTGATTGCTAATGATGTTAAACATTTTTTCATATATGTGTTGGCCATTTGTATTTCTTCTTTTGTGAAGTGTCTATTTAGTTCACTTGCCCATTTTTTAATTGGGTTGTTTTTTTTAGCAGTAAGTTTCTTGAGCTCTTTGTATATTCTAGATATTAGTTCTCTATTGGAGGAGTAGCTGGCAAATATCTTCTCCCATTCTGTTGGTTCTCTATTAAGGTTCTTGATAGTTTCCTTTGCTGCACAGAAGCTCTTTAATTTAATACAATCCCACTTATTAATCTTCATTTTAATTTCTTGTGCTTTTGGATTCTTGTTGAGGAAGTGTCTATCTGTTCCTATATGTTGTAGTGTTGGACCTATGACCTCCTCTAGTGATTTCAAAGTCTCTGGTCTTATTTCCAGGTCTTTGATCCATCTTGTGTATACTCTTGTGCATGGTGAGAAGTTGGGTTTTAATTCCATTTTTCTACAAATGGATAACCAGTTTTCCCACCAACATTTGTTGAAAAGGCTGTCTTTTTTCCAACATATTTTGGCATCTTTATCAAAAATCAATTAGCTATAAGTGTGTGGATTTGTTTCTGAATCTTCTATTCTGTGCCATTGGTCTATGTATCTGTTTTTATGCCAGCACCATGCTGTTTTGTTACTATAATTCTATGGTGTAATTTGAAGTCAGGTATTATGATGCCTCCTGCATGATCTTATTGATGAAAATTGCTTTGGCTATTTTGGGTCTTTTGTTTTTCCACATGAAACTGAGGACTGATTTTTCTAGGTCTGTGAAGAATGAAATTGGTATTTTAATAGAAATTGCCTTGAATCTGTAGATCACTTTTGGTAGAGTGGCCATCTTTTTAATATTTATTCTGCCTATCCAAGAGCATGGGAGATCTTTCCATCTTCTAAGATCGTCTTCAAATTCTTTCTTTAGTGTTTTATAATTTTCATTGTAGAGGCATTTTTCTCCTTGGTTATATTAATTCTCAGGCATTTTATTGTTTTTGAGATTATCATGAATGGAATTGTTTCTGGATTTCTTTTTCAGTGGATTCATGGTTGGCATATATAGATTGGTTTTGTTTCCCTCTACTTGGCTGAATTTGTTAATCAGCTCTGGAAATCTTTTGGATGAGTTTTTTGGGTCTTCTAAGTAAAGGATCATGTCATCTCCAAATAGAGATAATTTCAGTTCTTTTCCTATTTGTAGTCCTTTGATTTCCTATTCTTGCCATATTGCTGTCACTAGAGTCAGGAATGGGTGATAGTGGGCATCTTTGTCTTGTTCCTGATTTTAAAGGGAATTCTTACAGTTTGTTCCCATTCAATATGATGTTGGCTTTGTGTTTATTGTATATTGCCTTTATGATGTTAAGGTAAATTCCTTCTATTCAGATTTTCTGCAGTTTTTTAACATGAATTGGTGCTGGATTTTGTCAAATGCTTTTTCAGCATTTATTGAGATAATCATGTGATTTTTGTCCATAGTTCTATTTATGTGGTGAATGGCATGTATTGATGTGCATATGTTGAACCAGCCTTGCATCCTTGGAATGAAACCAACTTGGTCATGGCATACAAATTTCTTGACATGGTTTTGAATGCAGATTGCTAGTATTTTGTTTAGAGTTTTTGCACCTATGTTCATCAAGAATATTGGTCTGTAACTTTCTTTTTTTTTTGAGGTATCTTTGTTTGGTTTTTGTATTAAGGTGATACTGGCTTCATAGAAGGAGTTTGGAAGAATTCCATCTCTTCCTAGTTCATGGAATAATTTTTGAAGGGTTGGGTTTAGTTCTTTTGTAAAGGTCTTATAGAATTCAGCTGGGAATTTTTCTGTACCTGGAATTTCTTTGATGAAAGGCTTTTTATTTTTGTTTCTATATCTTTGCTTGCTATTGATTCGTTTAGGTTTTCTATATCCTCTTGGTTAAATTTAGGTAGGCTGTATGTATCTAGAAATTTGTCAATTTCTTCTATGTTTTCCTGTTTATTGGAGTAGAAATTGTCAAAATAGATGCTATGATTCTCTGGATTTCCCCACTGTCTGTGGTGGTCTCCTTTTTTATTTCTTATTTTAGTAATTTGGGTTCATTCTCTCTTTCTTTTAGTTAGGTTGTTTATCTTTTCAAAGAATCAGCTTTGATTTGTTGGTCTTTTGTATTTTTGTTGTTGTTGTTCTCTATTGCATTGATTTCTGCTCTGATTTTATTTCCTACCTTCTACTGGCTTTGGGATTAGTCTGTTCCTGTTTATGAGGGCCATGAGGAGCATCATTATGTTGTTTATTTGGTGGCTTTCTGTTTTTTCATATGCGGGTGCTATAAGTTTTCTTCTTAAAACCACTTTCAAAGTGTCCCATAGATTTTTGCATGTTGCGTCTTTATTTTTATTTAATTCTAGGAAGTTTTTTTATTTCTCCCCTTATTTCATCTGTGATCCAGTCCTCATTCAATCTCTATGTATTTATGTAATTCCTTTGGGTCTTCCTTCGGGTGATTTCTACTTTCATTCCATTATGATCTGAAAAAAATGTATGGAATTATATTGCGTTTTTTTAATTTGCTGGTGCTTGCTTTGTGGCCATGAATATGGTCTATTTTGGAAAAGCTTCTATGAGCAACTGAAAAGAAAGTGTATTCAGTTGTTGTTGGTTGGACTAGTCTGTATATGTCTATTAGATCCATTTGGTTTATAGTGTTCTTTATGTCTGAAATATCTTTACTAATCTTTTGTCTGGAAGATTGATCTAGTGGTGGGAGAGGTGTGTTGAAATCCCGTAGTAGTATTGTATTGGGGTCTATCTTAGCCTTAATGTCCTGAAGAGCTTGTTTTATAAAATTGGGTGCATCCACATTTGGGGTGTAAATGTTTACTATCATTATATCTTCTTGCTGAATTGTTCCTTTTATCAGTAAGAAATGACCTGATTTGTCTCTTCTGATAAGTTTTAGCTTAAAGTCTGCATTGCCAGACATGAGAGTTGCTATGTCTGCTTGTATTTGGTCTCCATTTGCACATAATGTCTTTTTCCATCCTTTCACCTTTAGCCTATGAATATCTTTGCCAGTAAGATGGGTTTCTTCCAAGCATCATATAGTTAGATTATGGTCTTTAATTCACATTGCCAGTCTATGCCTTTTAATTGGGGAGTTTAGACTTTGATATTCATTGCTATTATTGAGAGATGATTTTTGTTTCCTGACATTTTGACCAGACCCTCCTGTCTTTCATGATTTGGGTTGAGAAGTCCAGAGTGATTCTTATTTTTTTCCCTCTGAATCTCTCCCATCCTTTTGCTCTCGATTCATTTAATATTTTCTCCTTGACCTCTATGTTTGTCATTTTGATTATGTGACATGAAGTTCTTCTTTGATCTTGTCTTATTGGTATTCTGCATGTCTCCTGTATGTGGCTGCCCATCTTCTTTTCCATATTTGGAAAATTCTCTGTTATTATTCTTCTATTTCTCCAAAGAGGTTTCTAATGTGTAGAGCTAGGCATGGTGGCCCACACCTGCAATTTTATTACTTGGAAGGTTGAGACAGGGGGATCACAGGTTTGTGGCCAGCCTTGGCAACTTAGTGAGGTTCTGTTTCAAAAACAAAAAAATAAAAATAAAAATAGAGATGGGTGTGTAGCTCAGAGATAGAATATCCCTGGGTTCAATCCCCAGTACTATACATACACAAAAGTAAATATTGAGTTTCATTAATGTTCCTTTCTGAGTCTATAGAGATAAAATGATTTTTATTATTATTTATCAATTTTATTGATTTTAATATTAAACAATCTGTAATCCTAAAATGAATTCATTTTGGTCATAATATATTTTCATTTTTATGCATCTCTGGGTTTTTTGCCATTTTCTTTTCTATGACTTTTGTATCTATGTATGTGAGTGAAATTGGCTTATAACTTTCTTCTGTAATCTTGCCTTTGTTTAGTGTTGGTATCAAGTTAACTTCCCTCACAATTGAGTTAAAGCATGCTCCTTTTATTTCTGGTCCTTTGAAGAGTTTGTGGAAGATTGGAATAATTTCTTACTTGAATATTTGGTTGAACTTAATTTTGCTTAATATGTACAAGAATAGATTTTTAACCATTGACTCATTTATATTGACTTATGTTATAAATATGCAAGATTATCTGCATTTTTCTCTGATCCATGCATTTTTAGGAAGTATATGTCTTTTTTATAAATATATGGAGATATTTCTGTTATGTTTTTGAATAAAAAGGATATATTCTATATATGTCCAGTTCTTTAAAATTTTAAATGCTTCTCTTGTAAACAATATGTAGTTGGATTTATTTTTAAATCTAGTATGAGGACTTTTGTCTTTTAACTAGTTCATATAGTCTATTTATGCAAAATTTAGTTATTGATAAATCGGGATTTCTTTCTAGCCTTTTCTTGTTCTTTTATCACACGTTCACTTGATTTACTCTCCTTTGACTTTTATTTAACTGACAAATTTTGTTTTATTTACATTCTTTCTATTCTATTTCATTCCATTCTATTCTACTCAGTTTTTAGTTTTTCTTTCTCTTCTTGTGGTGGCTACATTAGAAATTATAATATATATACTTTATTTATCACAGTGAAATTAACCAAAATATTTTCCTATCTCATATATACAAAAAGAAAAATTTAACTCCATTTATCCTTTTCTTGACTTGTTATTCTCTAATGTTTTATTTGTCTTTTTTATTCCAAAATTACATTTTTATAATTGTTTCATGGAATCAGTGTTTATTTACATTTGCACACATACCATTGTTTCTTCTCTTTGATCCTTCTTTTATTTCAGATCTTCCTTCTAGGATCACTTTCTTCATGTCTGAGATTTATTCTTTAAACTTTTCCATAGTGATTGTCTGCTGGTAACAAATTCTCTTGGCTGTTAATTTTCAAACAACATTCTTATCTCAACTTTAGCACTTTGGGTCCGTGCTCTTCTAAAAAGAGTTTCTACTGATAATCAATGGCCAGTTTTAACTGTCATTCATTAAAAGATAATTTGTCTTTTACCACTGGCTATTTTAAATATTTTTCTCTGTCTTTGGTTTTCTCCAGTTTCCTTATGGTGCTTATGAAAATGAATTTATTTTTATTTGTCCTTATTGCGATAAAGTGAACTGTTTGAACTATGCATTGGGGTCTTTCATCAGTTCTTTGCCATATCTTCTTCAATATTACTTTTGGACTATTTATTCCCTCCACTTCCAAAACTCAAAAGGATTTAAATTGTATTCACTATATCTTTGGCCCTTTCTCAGCATTTTCTGAGTTTTTATATTTCTGTGCTGCATTCTCTGTATTTTCTTCTGTTCTGCCATCCAGATAAAAAAAATCTGTCTTTTTTCTGTATTTAATCTGCTGCCAAACACATCTGTTGAGTTTTAAATTTTGGTTATTATCTTTTTTTCATTTGTAAATGTTCCTTTTAAAGTATGTGACTTTTTAATGGTTTTCTCTTACTTATAAAAATTTTAACGTTCGTGATCTACTTTTATAACATTGTAAGCACAGTCAATTTAAAACAGATGTATGAAAAGTCCAATACTTGAGGTCTGTGCAGATCTATCTCTGTTGACTTTGGTATATGTTGATTCTTGCTCATTTTGTATTATTTTTTCTTTTATGACTCATAAACTCTGGTTACTTGTTGACCATTGTTCTTGAAAACTCATTAGTGTGTATTTTCTCAGGCTTAAGAAGAATTTTCCCACCTACAGAGAAGTTTGAGGTTTGTATCTCTCAGGTATCTAGGGCATGTTTATTTGGTACTGCTCCAAACCAATTTTAAATTCTGAGAATCACTTGTCCATTTAGTCCTAACTTACCTGTTGTTCAAAGACATAGGAGACTTGGTCTGTTGTAATAATTGCATGGAGAAGTTACCTTTGGCTTTTCCTGTCCTTTTTCTTCTTGGTTCAGAGCCATTTTGCAGTCTCAGAGTTTTAAGGAAGTATAGTAGGCTAGACTCTGGTTTGTTGTGACTCTGAGGGTGGGCTCATTATGTAGTTCTTCTACATTATCCCCCTAATCAATAAAAGTGGGCCCTGTCAAAGAATCAAAAACCAATTATTTGTGATTTTGATTCATACAGTCTAGATGGAGGCAACCTTGGTGCTTTAATATCCCATTTCTGTTTGCCTACTTCTAGAACCATAACTTCTAGGGATGCTTTAAGTTGTTTTCTTCTTTAAATTGGCCTTATTTGTGGATTATACCTCTCATCAGTTCTGGGATATTCTCTGTCATTATAACTTCAAATATTGTGTCTACTATGCTTTGTATCTACCCTCTTTGGACTTGCAGTTATACTTATGTTACATTTTATAACTCTGTTATCATTTGTTCAGATCACCTTCATCTTTTCTATCTTCCTAGAGCTTCTGGAACAAATTACCACAGATATATTAGCTTCAAACAACAGAATTTTTTTCTTTCCCAGTTCTGGAGACCAGAAATCCAAGTGTCTTCAGGGCTGGTTCCTTCTGTATGATCTGAGGGAGAAGCTGATCCATGTCATTTTCCTGGCCTGCAGTGTTGTCAGCAATACTTGGTTTTCCTTGGTTTGTAGGCATATCACTCTGGACCCTGTTGCACTTAACATGGCCTTCCCTAGGGACCACCCTAAGTCTAGGATGAACTCATCTTAAGATCCTTATCTTAATAATATCGACAAAAAACATTTCCAAATAAGGTCACATTCACTGGTATTGGGGATTTGGATCTGGACTTATCTTTTGAGAAGCACCATTAATTCACTATAGCTACATTTTAATTCTTTCCTTAGGTATATCTTCCTGCCTATTAATCTCTTTCAGTTGCATCATATCTACTTTCAAATACACTTATTTATGTTTTGAAAATTTTAACTATTCTATTTTATCTTTCAAAATGCTGATTGTTCATTTTTCTGCATATATTTAATGGTATTTTTAAATTTAACTGTGGGAAAACATGGCTATTTTGTATTGTGTGTAGGGTAACCCTAATATTTGAAGTTTTATGGGCCTGTTTACGTTGATTGTTATTTCTCTTGGTTCATAGTGCCTTGTTTTCTTTTTTAAACTACTTACTGAAGTATGACAGACATGAAAAAATCTGTATACATTTAATGTATACAACTTTATGAGTTTGAAGAAAACTATATACCTCTTAAACCATCACTGTAACATGTACCATACACAAATCCAATGCCTCCAAAAGTTTCCTCCTAGTCTATTTATTTATGTATTTATGATGAGAACACTAAACATAATATCTACTCTGTTAGCAAAATTTTTAAGTATGTAACATAATATTATTAACTATAGGCACTATGCTGTGTGGTAGATATCTAGGACTATTTTGTGTCATTGAAACTTTATGCACTTTGATTAGAAACTCCCCACTTTGTCCTTTCCCCAAGCTCTGGCAATCACTTGGAAACAGGATTTTAAAAAGTGCTCCTCTCCCTTGGCTAATCTGATGATTGCTATTATTATTTTTTGGAAAGGCTTAAGCCTAGGGCTCAAACTTCTCTTTCATTCTCTTGACTCTTCTTTATCCCAGTCCTAATCTTAGTGAGGCAACAAACTACTTTCTCCTTTCTACAAGCATTCTCTTTTACTTCTTGATAATTCCTGATACTTCTTTGAACCTGACCCAATATGTATTATTCTTAATTTGTATTTTATTTCTTTTTACAAGTGGATCAAATGCAAAGAAATGGGCAATTAAAATGTGATAAGATCTGTGAAATTTCTATGGCAGTGTTACATAGATAGAAACAAGAGACATTTTGTCAAAATTTCACTGAAATGACCAATTTTCCTTTTAGGAAGTAGGAGATCCTACACAAAACTTCAACAATAGAAGCTAGTTATTCTATCTTCTTTTCTCTGAGTTCTCTACATTTGGCTTTCTATTAGATGTACTCTAATTTTCTGCTTTACAAAGCATAGTTGTCATAGAGGCAATTCAGTCAAGCTTCTTTTCCTGACCCAACAAACACAGCACAGTTGGCAACTTTTTAGATGGCCACGAACGATATCCACTCCACTGGTATTGACACCCTTGTGCAATCTGCTCCCTTTGTGATGATATGTAGTTAGAGCTTGTTAGCCAGTGTAACTTGTTAGCTAGAGTGACTCCATATTGTTACCCAGCATGATCTCAAACCTGGCCCTAAAACAGGGAAGTTGGCCATGGAAAAATCAAACCAGGATGTTGGCAGGGTGATGGGTAACAACAATGTGTTACTGTTATTGTGGCATTGTCATTGCTAACAGCGTGTGTTCTTGCTTTTGTACACTCGTTATGCTTACTTTCTCTACTGCAGGAAGTAATCATTGGGACCCCTGCCATGGGAACATGCTATGAGAAACCAAACTATATACCCCTGGCTTGTGGCTCTCCTGTATATAAGGTGGGCTCTGAGACAGTTGGGTACTGCACTTGGGTCTTTATGCTCTGTGCAGTCCCAGCCAGCTGGTAATAAAGGCTCTCAATTAACACCTTTGGTGGTCTGATTGGTCTTGATTGGGACGCTACCTCACAACACCCTTGAATCTGGGATGAAGGTGTGTTTTTTTTTCGGTACCGGGGATTGAACCCAGGGGCGTTCTACCTCCGCGCTACACCCCGGCCCTATTTTTTATACTTTATTTTGAAACCGGGTCTCACGAAGTTGCGGAGGGCCTCACTAAGTA
>PVJS01021747.1:0-31219 GCA_004027185.1 Glis glis
AAAAAAAAAAAAAAAAAATATATATATATATATATATATATATATATGCATGATTCATGGCAACTATCTAGACTAATTTTGATTCCTCATTTGGAGTGAAAATTGGTAAAAAAAAAAATGCTGCATACCTATGTACAGCCTCAGGCTACCCAGAATTAAACCAAAAGGGAAAAATATGAATTTCATGGATAAAAAGACCCAAGTAAATCATTCCTCAGGTACCTAAAACAACCAGGACACTGATCAAAAATGTAAGAAAGGGGTTGAACACTTGCTGATTAAAACCACAGAGTGAGAAAAGCAGAGAAGGCCCCACGCTGCAGCACAGACGCTGTTCCCAGACGAAGGTTTACCAACCATATGGAACTCTGCTAGGGGAGAGGTGGCCTAGGAAGGACTCAGGACTCAGGAAAATGTCCAGGTAATGCCTCAAAGACAACGGCAACTACATCAATGCATTTATTTTGTGGTAATTCCTCAACGATGGAGGGATGATGGTAGAATATCTATGTCATAAATATAGTGATGCCACAGAAAAATATTCTGGCTACCAACAGGACTGGCAAAGTGCTGGACATCCGATTCCAAATAGCTTTTTACCCAAATGCCCACCTTCTAGCACCTTCCACATGGAATACAGAGTCTTAGATTAAAGAATTATGGAATGCTAAATATGGGTGACATCTAATCCAATGACTTTTCCTCCTCCTCCTTTTTTTTTAACAGGGGAGATAGTATAAAATCAGGATAGATTGCTCAAAATATTATTATGTATTTTAAGATGTGGATGTTGAAAGCCCAAATCAAATTAGGTGCAGTAGTACCAACAAAAGCATGTCAGTAACTACAAAGCTCAAGAGGAAGGCGGTCTCAGGAACAGCTTCATTCAGTTCACACTGTCGCGCGCGCGTGCACACACACACACACACACACACACACACATACACAAACTTGATTCTCTACACATCTCCAATCCCAACTGACTCTCTTCCTCCCCACATTGAGATAAGCAGCAACTTCTTTCACACTCTTAAGCTCCACACCGAGAATGAAAGACATTTGCTTTCATGTGACCATCTACTGGTTCCCACAAAAGCCCAGGGAGCTGCTTTAACCCGACCGCTGTAGATGAAGTCCCCACTTCTTACCCCGTCACTGTGCCCAGGGGAATCTGAAGCCATGACTGGCTTAGACGTCACATTCTAAGTGGTTATTACACTCTTTTAATGGTAATTTTTTTATTTTTAATTGACACAATGTATAGGGTACAGTATGACACTTCAATACATGTATACAATGTGTAACGATCAAATCAAGGCAGTTAGAATATTCATCACCTCAAGCATTACCATTTCTTTGTGATAGGAACATCCAGAATACTTTCTTCTAGCTATTTTGGAATGTATAGTAAATTCTTGCCAACAAGAGTCACCCTGCTGCTATAGAGAACTAGAACTTCTTATCCATACGTCACTGTGATTTCCTAACCAATAACTAAGCTCTTTCTGTGCCCCTCTCTCTCTCCCCTTCCCGCCCTCTGGCAATCATTACTTCCCTCTACATCCACTTCTGTCCGAGCAACTAATTTAGCTTATATCTATGAAAGAAAACACACAGAATTTGTCTTTCCAAGCCTGGCTTATTTCACTTAATATAATGTCTTCTAGACTCGTGTGTGTGTGTGTGTGTGTGTGTGTGTGTGTGTGTGTGTGTGTACCACATTTTCCTTATCTATTCCTTTTGGTCTAATCCAAAACTTGGCTACTGTCATAGTTCAGCAATAAATATGGGGGTTCAGGCTTTTCTTTGACATTCGCCACGTAGTGAAATTTCTGGGTCATAGGGTAGTTCTATATTTAGTTTTTTTTTAGGAATCTCCATATTGTTTACCATAATGGCTATAATAGTTTACATTCCTGAGAGTAGAGAAGGACGTCCCTTCACATACAAACAGGAAGAGTTTGCCAGGAGAAGAGAGACATAACCTGAGAGAGTAAACAACTATTGTGAAGACTTGAGCCAGACAATGTGTCAGAAGCTCTTAGGTTCCTTCCACTAAAATACTATATCCCTTAGGTCATCATATTAAAAACATGTGTAATCTGCCAGGCCTGGTGGTGCACACCCATAGTCCCAGTACTTGGGAGGCTGAGATAGGAGGATCACAGGTTTGAGGCCAGCCTCAGCAATGTAACAAGACTAACAGCAACTTAGCAAGACCCTGTTTTAAAGCAAAAAATTAAAAAAAAAAGAACTGGGGGTATAGCACAGAGGTAGATTGCCCCTGAGTTCAATCCCCAGTACTGTATATGTATGCATATTATCCTCTCATATTTGGTACCCTCTTGACAAGAGGACTGTACTCAGATGAATAACTGTGGGCTTACCTTCCAAGCAAATATAATGCCTAATACTTTTGAAAAGAAGCTTCAAGAGCCACTACTGGTTTACCAAAGTGTTCTCTCTTCACCATCATTACCACAAGCAATACTTCAGCTAGTGGGCTTCTCTGCCGGCCTGGTTACCCCAAGTGAAGAAGAGATGAAACAGAACCACAGGACAGGCAATCTGTGAAGCACACAGAAAACAGGAGAGAAATACATCTGTCTTGTTATATTCTCAAATTAAAGGATTGTTATCACCATATTACTTCCTTCGACATCACTTATATAATCTCCTAAAAAGAATCACCAACTTCAGTTTTCTGTCTGCATCTGTAAGCCAAAGAGGATCCTCTCTATTTTCTAATCTCATTGCCCTTCAGCAAAGTTAGGCAAATCAAGACCCATTTAAATTTAACATAATATTTTTATTTGGTGAAATTAAGTCACTTAAATTTTCTCTATGCTTAATCTGACGTGTACAATATACTTGCTGTGTGACATTGAACATACAGCTTTATCTCATTTAACTTTGTATTCTTTCCTTGGGAAGCACTGTGATTGCTAGGTGGCTTCTAAAATCACTTTGACAATGAATATCTTTGGTTCCTTGCGTTCATGTTCTGCTTTCCTTCATACCACTTCCCATATTTTATAATTTTGCATTCCATCATTGTTGCTTTTTAAAATCTCTCTTCACACTGTACTATATACACTTCATGAGGGCAGGGGCCATCTCTGTTCTTTCAATATGACACACCCCGTGTTTTGCAGAATGCCTCATACATTGTGGGATGAATAATGTTATTTGTTTTCTTACAAATGTATGTACACGCAGTTTGAATAAAACATTGTCTAGACTAATAGTTTGGAACAGGCATTACCTCGCTTTGTCCAAATTAAAATATGTGTGTGTCCAGAAATAGTGTGTAATGTATTCTATAAGTACATATTTTCATTGAATCAGAGAGATGTATCTTTTTTGGTGTTGATACTAAAAAAAATTACAAATCATTATAACAATGAAATTAAAAAAACACTGTTAAACTTACAGGTTTGGCATGCTGGAAAGTATATAAGGGTTTATAAGTTGCATAGAAGGTGGTCAGTCATTCAGCAATGTGGTATGTAGGCTGTTAGCTTATTTTTTTTAAACTCAACAATGATGTGAAACAAAATACTACCAATAATTGAATTCCTAAGCAGTTCTGACTTCTGCCTCTAGATGTCTCACCTAGAATTCCCATTGCAAGAAGATATTCTGATGCAATCCCCCAACTATAGGCTTGGCTGAAATGTCATCTTGGGAGCTGAGAGTAAGCCATGTGAATTTAACTGCAGTTGGATCAAAACATTCCATCAGTATTTTTTTTAACTTTCTGGAAAAATGCAAATAACAGATGGTGGGAGAATAGGCAGATTTATGAGAAAAGGGACTTTGTATTAGTCATTCTGATGAGCCACATCCCAAGGAGCCCTGCCTTTTGGCTATGATGAAGAGTTTCCAGGTGTAACCCTTGATATTGGGAAAGTGATATTTAAGATAATGGTCATCAGCCCATCTTAACAGCTTTTTCTTTCCACTTCAAAGATTATTCATATCATTTATATCCTGGTAAGTGAGGTATGGAGTTCAACATATTAATGCATTTCTTCAGAATGTGGTTTATGTAAGAAATTTAATGGTGATTTACCCTAGAGGAAAAATTGATTCTACTAGTTAAACTAGAAACAAAAGTAATGATATTACTTCTTGAGAGGATAAAAAACATTTTGGCAATGGGCAAAAATAGGAGTTTATTAAGATTTTCAACATAAGTAATGAAAAGTCATTCCCTCAAATTTTTCTATTACTAATTTTGTGTGTGTGTGTGGTACTGGGGATTGAACACAGGGGAATTCTACCTCCAAGCTACACCCCCAACCCTGTTTTTTGTTCTTTATTTTGAAACAGGGTCTCACTAAGTTGTGGAGGGCCTCACTAAGTAGCTGAGACTGGCCATGAACCCAGATCCTCCGGTCTCAGCCTCCCAAGTACTGGGATTACAAGTGTGTGCCAAACATGCCTGGCTTACTAATTTTTTATAATATATATTATGTAGATTAATATATACTGCATATGCAAATGCTCTGATAATATTTAATACATATGGAAAATGTGAAAAAGACAGATGATCTGAAATGGTTTAGAAATAATATTCCAAGTTAGATGTTATTCAAAATATCTCAAAGTGTGTTATAGAATATAGGCATTTGGGTATGTTCGGATATGCTGAGCTTCTACCAAGAAAATCTAAATTTTTCTAAAGTGAAGAAAGAAGGATAACAGGGTGTGGTTGAGCATATCTATAATCCCAGTCACTGGGGAGGCTGAGGTAGGAGAATCACAAGTTCAAGGACAGCCTTGGCAGTTTAGGGAGATCCTATCAGAAAAAGTAAAAAAAAAAAAAAAGGCCTTGGGATATAGCTTAGTGGTAGAGTGCCCCTGATTTCCATCCCTAGTACTGAAAAAGAAAAGTATATTCTCTGGAATAATTATGGCAAAAGCATACAAGTAATATTTATGTTCTGAAAGCAATAAACAATGCATGATAAAGGTAAGCAGAATCTGCCTATTTATTAAAAACAAAGATTTTTTTCTTTGTAGATTTTTATTATATTAGGCTTAAGTGTCTATGTCGTTTAAATTTCTTTTGTTGTATGGCTTTTGCCAATCATTTTGATTTGGGTTCAAATCAGATACCAATAAAGATAGTAAAATGATGATTCTCAAAACATGTTGCAAAACTAATCACTTTGGCAGGACCCCTTCAAACACCCTAAATCCTAGTGCACCCCACATTTATCTGCTTCTGTTTCATCTTTACAAATTAACATTTTTTCAGTTGATTTAACCAGTTGAATCATGTAAGTTACATATGATAAATATTTCACTTTTATATTTAAAAATATTTTAAAGGATCATAATTAACTATTATCTATGAACTTTTGGACCTGGCTTATAAGGAAAGTTCCATCCTCTTTATTCAGCTTTTTCTTTCTCTAAAAAAAGAAAGAAAGAAAGAGAGAGAGAGAGAGACAGAGAGAGAAGAAAGAAAGAAAGAAAGAAAGAAAGAAAGAGAAAGAAAGAAAGAAAGAAAGAAAGAAAGAAAGAAAGAAAGAAAGAAAGAAAAAGAAATCTACAATCTTTTCCCACATAACCTATTGTTTCATTCAAATACTACCTCCTTACTTCTGGATGCCCACCTGCTTCATCCAGGTAGAAGAGATCAAATGTATCCCTACCAAGGAAACTGACAAACCATTATTTGCTTCCTTGTCTCAAGTCTCCATTTAAATTTTAGAGTCAACAAGGTTAGCAACTTGACTCATTTCTAAGAACAATTGGCCTTCAGCAAAATTTGTTTGACACAGGTGAAATTCTATTTGTCAACTTAAAAGTTAAAGGAATCGGTGCGGCCACACCAACGTTATCAGTGAGAGGAGAGGGGGACACCTCTGCTTAGACACTAAGGAGAAGTGAGACTTCAGGGAAAAGAGAGGATGAAATAAGGGAAAAAGATGAGGCGATTAGGGTGATACAGAAAGGATGGACGAGGAGAAATAGAATCAGCAGGAAAGATAACTAGCCTTTCCCATATACCTGAGTGGTGTTATTTTGGGGATCTTCTATCTTAACTCTATCTCATCTTGAAATCTCCAATGTATTTCTTAGCAGTTCACTGGGAATTTACCAACCTTAAGTATTTTGGCATATCCGGTCAGGGATGAAACTGTGCTGTGCAGATCCTGAGAAATGAGGAGGGCAGGCCAACACCCCCAGCCTGTCTCCCTGCCCTTGCACAATGTGGCATTCTAGAAGCTTCCAAAGTCCTTTGTTCCTGAGGACCTTCATGCTTGGTCCATGGCCAACTGGACTTCCCTAGGAGCTTGGTCCTGGTGCTTTGCTAGTGCTTGGTCCACGGCAGCTGGACTTCCCCAGGAGTTCAGGTATCAAAATCCAGGGCCTTACATTTGCCTATGTAACTGGGAAATATTTAAATTTTGAATCAGTTGTGATATTGAATAATTCACTTAGATTTTCTTGGTCTCATTTTCAAATTCTCAAGAGATTCTCAAATCCTATGCTAGAGTTCTTGAAGAACTCTTCCAAATGGGAGTTTCTATTCTTTTTTTTTTTTTGTACTGGGGATTGAACACAGGGGCATTCTACCTCTGAGCTACATCCCCAGACTTTTATTTATTATTTTTAATCTATTTATTTATTTTTTAGAAACAGAGTCTTGCTAAGTTGCTGAGGGCCTCTCTAAGTTGCTAAGGCTGACCTCAAACCTGTGATCCTCTTATCTCAGTCTCCCAAGTACTGGGATTACAGGTGTGCACCACCACGCCCAGCTGAGTGTCTATTATTCTGTTCTTGAAATCAATGTCCTTGAATCAATCCTTAAATTCAATGTCCTTGAATTAAATCCAGTCATCTAATTAAAATGGCTCAATAATTTTTGTCTATTACTAATCTAATAATACTTATAGACATATTTATGTCACAGATATAATCTAATTTTAAAAGAGACATTATAGTATTTAAAGTAATTAGTAGACTATATATTTTTAAGTCCTTCTCTCTCTTCTCTTTTTTTTTTTTTTTTCATGGTGCTGGGGATAGTACCCAGGGGCATTCTACCTCTGAGCTATACTCCCAGCCCTATTTTTTTTTTTTAATTTGGAAACAGGGTCTCACTAAATTGCTGAGAGCTTCGCTAAATTGCTGAGACTGGCTTCAAATCTTCCATCCTCCTGTCTCAAGCAATGGGGTTACACGTGTGCATCAGCACACCTGGATAAATCCTTCTTTTCGATTATATCAGAAAATGATATAATTTTTAAGTTTTAATAATTTTAAATTTTTAATAATTTTTAATTCCTTTAAAAACTGAACACATATTTATTGTGAACCTTCCATAAGCCAACCTTGCTATATGCTTGGAATGCAATAGTGAAAAAAAAACATGTCTTGTCCTCCAAATGGAGCAGGGACTTGAACTGACTGAAAAGCTAATAATTCTAATTAACTATCACATTTTGGAGATATTTTGACCTCATTACTTTTGCAACTTTATGGTCTTTTAGTTTTTTCTTCAATCAAACAATAAAATCTGCTTTTAAAAATGATTACAGGATAAAGGTACCCTTAATAGAAAATATATTTTGATTAGAACATTGACCATTGATAAATACCATTAAGTTTTGGTAAATATACCTGGGTTGCAGAAAATATAAAAAAAAAAACAAATTGGAGCGGATGTAGAGTTCATCTGGCTTTAGAACGGTAAGAAGGCTGCTTGAATTCCATTCTCCAGTCAATGCATGTGTCATATCGAGGTGCTGGTAGAAGCAAATGGCTCTTTCAAATGATGTAGCTGAAGAGTTTTTAACAGGGATGCTGTGGGCAGGGTTTAGAGAAGCCTGCAAGGGATGGGTCAGCACACACAGGCAGGCAGCTCTGCAGAGCTGTGATGGCTCCAGGCTGGACCTCCAGAGCCTGGAGAAGGTGGGTGTGTGGACAGGGCTGCCTGGGAAGCAGGAGGGCATTGTCCCCCGAGTGAAGAGGACGCTGGGAGGATAGCTCACTCTCTGGCCACATCTCCTTCTCCAGTGCAATCGATGGCCACTGAGGGCATGGAAGCCCAGTGCCACTGTCCGTGGAGGTCAGCCTCCTACAGCGGCCAGTGGACCTGGGTGAGAATGCGGACGAAATCCAGAGAAATCTGGTAATTAGAAGGTATTAAAATGATCTCTTTAGCTTCATGTTAAAAAAAATGCCTCCCAAACAGAAAAACAAAATTGAATTTCTATTTTATTTTGAAATCAGTTTTCAAAATTCAAGTTATCCATGTAATCACTCACATTTCTGAAGACCATGAAAATACCTGACTCTACCTTTCCAAATGTCATTAGATGAAAACGTCATTCTAATTATTTCATGACAATAGAGGTGTTCCTTGGGTTTTGCATAGCTATATGCAATGCAAGCATTTTAAAATGTATTGGGAAAAAAAGCATGAATAAAGAAAGAAGTCTATGTACAGGTTTTATCACCAACCATTTTGCTCTAGTTCATTTTAGCACAAAGAACAAACAGATACTTAGATTTTTATAATACTAGAAGTTCATTCTCCACCGCAAACAAAACAAAGCTAAGCCTCTTTAGTAATGCTAACATGTAGTGGACAGTAGAAGAATCCATGGTCTAGATGTCTTCTCAAGAACAGATAATTATGATCACATTGTATTTGTTGTATTTTTGTGTCTCTTTCTTATCCCCCAGATTAAAATGTAGAAACATTCTGAGATTTCTCACACAAAGTAACAACACCTGATCATAACTAGGCTACAAATTAATAATATCTAGTAATTTTTGTTGAATGAATCCCTTTGTTGTCCTCTATTTTAAATCTAAAGTTAAAAAATAAAAAAACAAGATAATCTTTCCAGTTTATTAATGTTTCTTAGTGTCAACATTTACACACACACACACACACACACACACACACACACTTTTATACATACTTCATCTGACTTAGATCAAACTTCCTGCTTTATCAAGATCAATGTATTTAGCAAAAGTAATTCTTTACCGTTCAACCTGACATACATTAATTATACATTAATTATACATATTTCAAATATTTGGCACAATTGGGCCAATTCAGCACAATTGGCAAAGCCTTCAGAAGAAAGATCACAATGTCACCTTGGCATGAAAACAGAGTCTATGCTGAGAAGTAGAGAGAAAAATAAAAGTTCTCTTAAGGTCAAGGGTAACAGCTGAGCAGCTCCGGGGCTACCTGCTTCAAAGGATCCAGTGTCTCCTGTTTATAGATGAAATGCTGGTTTCTAAGGGGGGGAGGGTGGTCACAGGAACAAATATCCCCTGACACCCAAACAAAATAATCCCAAATAAAATGGATGATGTAGTCCATAGTAAAAAGGGAGATAACTATTCATGGGGAAAAATGCATGACCTCACCCTTTTAGAATACTCAGTGATTCATCAGCATTTTGTAGCTGTCTTGCTTGCTTGCTTTGAATCTCCAAATTCGGTCCCTTTCTCTTTTGCCCTCAAGTTTAGCTCACTGAAGAGAAGGTGTTAGGGGTTTGGCAAGGACATTCAGATTTAAGGAGGCTCGTGGTTTGTGGTAGTATTTCTTGTAAACAATTCAGAGGCAAGATCTTTTCTACTGACACATGTTTCTCAAAAGCTAAATGTTATACTTGTTACTTCTTTTTTTTTTTTTTTCCTCTTTGGTCTCAGAAAAACTGCCTATTAACACAGCTGAAAAAGAAGTCTGTGATCATGAAGAAAATGTTATAGGAATGATCTATGGAAATGTATTTATAAGTAGGAGAAACCAGCTAAAAATATCATTACGAGCAGGCTAAGCTATAGTTTTCGATTGCGGTGCTTGCAAAAAAAGACTACAAGTGCTATCAGTCCATCTCCTTTTTATAAAAAGGCACCATAATTTAATCAAGTCCATGTGAAACCACTGCCTCAAAATTGCAACCAAATTGTTTGTGCAGTGTTATGTATCTAAGGAAACAAATGTGGAGTTCTAGAATTACATTATTAGTTTTTTTTGAGCCATGTGCACTTCAAAGATTTTTTCAGAATCTAGCCATGCTGGGTCACACCGGAGCCAATCGCTCCCTGGGTGGATTGGCTGCAGGCCCCTTGAGCTCCTTCAGTTCTCATCTCTTTACCTTTGGGGTATTTTGTGATTTGGGGTACTGGCAGGGTGGGGGGGAGATAAAGAGCAAATCTCCATCAGGCTTGTTCTACCAGACTTCTACCACTTAAAACAGTGGATGAAGCTGGGCATGGTGGTATAAGCCTGTAATCCTAGTACTTGGGAGGCTGAGGCAGGAGGATCGCAGGGTCTAAGCCAGCCTGGGCAACTCAGTAAGACCCTGTTTCAAAATAATATACAATACAATAAAATAATAAAATAAATTAAAATAGGGCTGGGGGTGTAACTCACAGGTAGAATGCCCCTGGGTTTAATCCCCAGTACTACAAAACAAAACAAAACAAAACAAGAGAGGATGATAAAGCAGTACTGGTGAGAAGGTCTTCACCAATCGCTTCAGTCTAAGACTCTCCCAGTGATTTGGGACACAGCGTCCTGGTGCCTGTGGAAACGCACCTTCCAGGCGTGGTGGCGCACGCTTGTAATCCCAGTACTTGGGAGGCTGAGACTGGAAGATCCGGGTTCACGGCCAGTCTCAGCTACTTAGTGAGGCCCTCTGCAACTTAGTGAGACCCTGTTTCAAAATAAAGAATAAAAAAAAAAATAAGGCTGGGTATGTAGCTCGGAGGTAGAATGCCCAGTACCGGGCCGCCTCCTGAGACTCAGCAGGGCTTCTCCAGAGCGCTCTATTTGTTACTGGGGACCCCTGGGGCTCAAGAGCCAGAGTTTTGAGAAACACAGCACTATGGTGACTTATGTCTAAATCCTGATCTTTAGAAATGGAAGCAGGCCAACATGATTTTAATCTGTGCTCTCTGGACAGTTTTTAGAAGGGCTGATTTCCCTGCTGCTCACAAGCAGCAGGTGCAACCTGGCTTTCGAAGCTTCAGGTGGTCTCTCCAAACTACCCATTAGCAAGCAGGGTTCTAGCGGGGTGGTTGGGGATGGCTTACAATGGCACGTTAATATCGGCCCCTCATTTGACTGGCCTGATGGCTCCAGTGCGGATGAGACTCTGGTCACAAGCATCACGGACCCCCTCACCATGGAGGCCGGGTAAGGGGCAAACTCCTCTTGCTGCCCCTCACATGTTCTGAACAAGCACAGGTGGGGGTGGGTGTAATTTGGCACAAGCCCCATCTTATTTCAGAAGTGTCTGTGCATGCCCATACCATCTGGGTGGCTGGAAGACCTGCGGCCACCCACATTTCTGCCTGAGTCCTGGCTTTGGTGTTGCTGGCTGGGCAGATGGAGCATTTTGTTTGCACTTTGAGAGCTATTCTTTCTGCTCATTTGCCCTTCTGTCGTTGTGTACGCTGATAGTAAACCCCTTCTGATTCAGATAGCTCACACTGTTTTTCTGTTTTGTTTTATTTTTTGCAGTACCAGGGATTGAACCCAGGGGCATTCTGCCTCCGGGCTACACCCCCAGCCCTATTTTTTATTCTTTATTTTGAAACAGGGTCTCACTAAGTTGCAGAGGGCCTCACTAAATAGCTGAGGCTGGCCGCGAACCCAGATCCTCCAGTCTCAGCCTCCCAAGTACTGGGATTACAAGCATGCACCACCACGCCCAGCTTAGCTTACACTTTATTCCATCAGCACTACAGTCATTTACACAAGGGGGTGAATGAATATAAATATCTTTAGATCTTTCCCTGAGATGGTTTGACCAAACAAATTGCAAGCTACCACAGGGCATGGTGGTACAAGCCTGTAATTCCAGTACTTTGGAGGCTGAGACTGGAGGATTACAAGTTTGAGGCCAGCCTTAGCAACTTAGTGAGGGCTTTAGCAATTTAGCGAGACCCAGTTTCAAAATAAAATAGGGCTAGGGGTGTAGCTCAGAGGTAGAATGCCCCTGGGTTCAATCCCTAGTACCACACAGAAAAAATAAATGCAAGCAATTTAGTTTTGAGAGTCTGTTTCTTAGGGCCCTCCTAGAGCAGATAAGTGTAAAGAATCAATTCACTATTTAGTAGCTAATGATTTGTATTTTAAATCAATATAATTTGAGGTATAATTTATACACCATAAAATCCTTACATAAGATGTATCGATCAACGTTTTCTTTTAAATAGATATTTTAAGGGCAGTTTTATCTTGAGGAGAAGGTAGAGAGATTTATCATACACTCCCTCGATTAGAACTACTGTACTCCAGTGGTGGGAGATGTAGATAATGGGGCAGGCTGCTACACCTGTGGGAACAGGAAGTATATTAATGGCTTCTAGACATTTCTTAAAAGGTTAATAGTAATTACACATTTATAGAAAGAGTCAAGAGCAGTGCATGGCTCAGCCAGCTTCCCTCAATAGTTGCATCTTATATACCTATAGCGTATTCCTAAAGCAAGAAGTTGACATCGGTATGAAGTGTGCATATAGTTCTATGTCATTTGATCACATGGGTGGATTCATGTAACCAACCCCACCATCAGACACAGAACCATTCTAACATCACAAAAACTGCCTGAGGCTACCCCGTTATAATCACACCCATAGTGGTCCTTCTCTCCCCTACCTTATGCCCTGGCAACCCTTCATCTGTTGTCTTTGTAATTTTCTCATTTCAAGAATGTTATATAATTGGAATCCTACAGAATATCAGATAAATGGCCTTTATGACCCGACATAATGTCCTGAAGATTCATCTCAATTGTGCTTTGCTCTTTTTATTGCTGAGTAATATTCCAATTTATCCTCTTGATGTGTTGAGCGTATCTCTGTGCAAAGGCTTTAAGGTGGCATATGTCAAATTATCTACTAACAAGGCTAAGAAGACAGAAACACAAAATTAGGAATATTGAAAACAGAGAAGCATAGTATGCTAACCTTAGTGACTTGTTAGTATAGTCACTATGGTTGACTTTTAGAGCTGGCTCTGAAATTCCTGGCATCCAGAGTAAAAACAGAACATGATAAATGGCATAGCTCTCATTATTAGAAAGGAGGAAGCCTGCCAGTTCTTAAATGGAGAGAACTTTTCTGCTGGTGTTAAATGTGAAAAAATAACTCATGAGAAGTTTTACATAGAGCTTACTGATGTAATGGGTAACATTCTCAGCAATGTTTCTATAGCTAGGACAAACACAGGCATTACTTAGCTGGCTACTTCTCATTATGCGTGTCACTCACAAGGCAAAAGCAAACTATTAAAACACTACTCCATAAAGCCCAACCAACAAGGCATAATATGAGCCTAGGACTTCAAGGCAGCATAAATAAGTCTATGAGGTGGGGCTCCTGAGGTCTCCTAAGGTCAGTATTAGTGTGACTCAACACAGATTGCTGATCCTTCAAATTTCTAGCTTCCCTCTGAGTAGCTGAGGCTACTCAGTTATAGCAGTTTATATTTAGAAAAGATGGGCTCTCTTAAAACATGACACTAACATTCCTTCATCAACATGTTGGGTCCAGCTTTCCTCCCCTTGAATATGGATAGACATTACAGGAGAAATACTATGTGATTTTTGATTTGGGGTGTTAGCTTCTGCTAACTTCTGCCTGATCTTCATTCTTTCTCTGTCTCTCTTTGTCTCTGTTTCTCTGCATCTTTGGAATCTTGGGTCAAGACATAAGTTCAACCATCTTAAAGCTGCCATGCTGGAGAGATCACATGGAGAATCTGTAGTGATAGAGTTTTGTCAAGGGATTCCCCAGCTGTTCTAGCCCAGAGTGTTCAAGTCATCCCAACTCAGGACCTAGATATGGAAGTAAAGAAGTCTTGGAGGTGATGGAGACCCAGATAACTGCTCGCTACAATTCAGAGAAAGATGATGATTTATTTTCGATGAGACCTGGAGCAAATTACTTAGGCTTCCTAGGTCTCATAGAGTGATGGAATTGTAAAGCACACTACTGTTTACAAGTGCTGATGAAGAAATGTGTAGCAACGTCCTATATACTACAGTCAATTTTGAATCATCCTAGAGATCATGCTTTACCTGAAATGTTAAAGAAAATAAATCACCTATTCTTACAGGAGGTCCTCTTGAAAAATTTCCATGGGAGGAAAAAAATATATACAAAACAACTTTACCAAATGTTTCTAATAGTTTCAACTGTGATGAATTTTATTATCTGTGTTACTCTTCCAAAGCCTGCTTTCTTTATTATTTGTGCTTCATTCATTTTAGTGCTTTCTCCTTCCCTTTTATCTGCTAGAGTAGAATTGATTATAAACATCTGATTGATCCTCAAAGAGTATCCTTTTAGGATTGTACAGGACTTCAGTGACTATTTTGGCCTGGAAGTCCTCCAAGTTATGACAGAGTACACTTGGGGTCTAGGACCTTCCCAAGAGCACAGCTTGGCTGTCACCTCTGGTACCTGTCAGAGCTTGCTCCCTTCAGAGAGGCCAACTGACTTGATGAATATGCAGTGAGCAGCATTTGCATAGATGATTATGTGGCACCTGAGTATTCCAGAAAGGGTGAGGAGTGTCAACAGAGGGATTGTGATCGTCCCTCCCTGCTCATCATTGGTAGACATCACTCTTCACATTTAAGTACCCTCTAAGTCCCCCACAACACAGCACTATAACCAACATTTACTAACTTATTACCCAATACTCTCCACCCTCTCCCAGAGTAACTGTGGTAGGTTAGAAAATCAGGAAATAGCTCTACTTCTAGTAAAATTTAAGAAATTTATTAATTTATAATGATGTGTAATCACTGATTACCAGCTGGGTGTGGTAGCGCACGCTTGTAATTCCAGTACTTGGGAGGCAGAGACAGGAGGATCACAGGTTCGAGACAGCCTCAGCATGTAGTGAGACTCTCATCAACCTAGTGAGACCCTGTTTCAAAATTTAAAAAATATAGGGTTGAGGGTGTAGCTCAGAGGTAGAATGCCCCTGGGTTCAATCTCCAGTATCACAAAAATTTTTTAAAAAATTAAAAAATCACTGATTACCAGTTCCTTAAGAGAAATACTTTTATAAACTTTGTCTTATCTAGATTTTCACTAATCTATAGCTGTTAATGATTTTCTTTGTTATCTTCCAGTGCAAAATAGTGCACATTCAGGTTTCTAAAATGGGTTATATCTCCTGTATCTCCAACAGTCTCTCCTTCACTGATGTTTTTTAAAAAACTGAGTGAAAAGATTTACATATCCTTAAACCTTAATTAAATGCCATATTCTTAGAGAAAGCTTTTGCTTTTTTTTTTCCTACATCTTCCTACTTTCAATTTAAAAATTCCCTCCTGGTTAATATTCTTTATATATATTGCATACTTTTCTTTCAGAGTTCTTACCCAAAGTTGATTTTTACTTTATTCCTTGCCACCATTTTGTGAAGTCCATAAAAGCAAAACCAGTATCTGTTACACTCACCACCAGGTCTACGAAGGTAGCTTTTGGAAGTACTGTTTAAAGGAAGCAAGCATCATCGCTCAGCTCTGACATTTCCTGCTTTATCATTTGTAGAGTCCTCTTCTTGAATAGGGTATAAATACGAAAACTTATGGAATGATGTTGTAATTACAACAACATGAGAAATCATATATGACAGACTCAGAAGAAATCATAAATTGATATTATAAGTAATAAATGCTGGACAAATTATGAGGTAGCCATATCCCTAGGAGGAGGTGTTTAGAGAATGATTCAGGTAGAAACTTTGTCCTTGAAGGAGGAATGGAAAGAGGAGAGGGAAATATATTGACAATGGGAAAAGAATTGGCAAAATCAAAGATACAAATGTGTATTCTAGTCATAGCAGGGACGGTTCTATGCTTATGACTCTCTGGGGAAAATATCCTTATGGGAACATCATAAATATAAACCTTAAAAGGTTATTTGTTGCCAAGTGTGGTGGCGCACACTAGTAATCCCGTTATATGGGAGGCTGAGACAGGAGGATCGCAGGTTCAAGGTCAGCCTCAGCAATTTAGCGAGGCCCTCAGCAACTTAGTGAGGCACTATTCAAAAAGTAAAAAATAAAATAGGGCTGGGGGTGTAGCTCAGAAGTAGAATGGCCCTGGGCTCAATCCCTAGTAAAACACACACACACACACACACACACACACACACACACACACACACACATGTTATTTGCTCAATTTCTAGAATTTCTAGTTTTTTTTTTTTAATTTTTGATTGCTGGAGTCCAGTCTCTGTCCCTTAAACACTGAAGATGTTTAGACATTTAAGTGGCATGATAAAAATTCTGTCATGGAAAATATGTGCTTAGTAGCTTAATACAAGATGGACTTCGGAGAAAAATCCAGAGGGAGAAAGGCTAGTGTGTTGAAATACTGAAAGAAAAAAGCAGTTGGAATAAGTAGTTGGGTCTTGTGTGCCATGCAGTAGGTAACATGAAACGATACACGGATTGGACATGGAGACCAACAGCAAGGGAAAAGAATAAGCAAAACAGAGATGACTACTGGAAAGACTGTAATAATGAACAGAAAGTGGGCAGCCATGTGGAAGAAATTATTTGTGTAGGTCAAATGACAAATTAGAGATTATGAATGATCATTGGGAATGAGATTTCCAAGCAGCCATGTGTTGTAAAAAAAGATAAAAGAAGATGAGACTGAAATCGAATCCGGTGATGGAGATAGTGGAGCCTCTTAGCATTAATTTCATGACTTAGGCACTGGTGAGATTGTGTAAAGGTCTCATATGTCTTTAATAGTAATGCTTTCTCCAATGGGAGGATGAATTGTTCTTTACATTTCTTTTAGGTGAAGCTTATGGGGTCATTCAGAACTTCTATATCGTTACTACCTTTCTTTCCTCTTGATTTGTGGAGTTTCTGAGAGAGAGACATTAAAATCTTTTGGTAAAGGTTCTATGCATGTTTTAAAATAATGCTTTTTAAAAACTCATGCGTAAATTTGATGTATTTCATCTAAATAAAATGTTAGTTGTGTTGTTTGAAAGTTAATTTTATTACTATTTTTTCTGTTTAATCCATAAAGTTTCTTAGAGTTATATTAATATCTCTATTAACTTCCAGTGTCTCACGTTTTTATTGTAATCCTGTCAATTATTGCTTTATAAATTTTAGGACTAACTTTTATCCAAGCTTGAAATTAAAAATTTCTGGTGAATTATCTCTTTTATCATTAAGTTGGGAATTTTTATCCAAATAAAGTTTATTTTATCTAAAATTAATATTAATTCACAAGATTTATTTTATATCTTATTTTCACCTTTTTATTTTCAATCACTGTTGGTCAACTTACTTTAGATGTGTTTTATAAAGAGCGTATAGCTAGATAATTTGAAAACAAAAACAGACTTTATTTTTATAAAAGATGATGTACTCTTTCAACCTTTATTTGATATATTGATACATTTTGACTGAAGTCCAATAGCTTGCTTCTATCTTATTTTTAGCTCCCTACCCTTAGTCATTATTTCAACCCCCAAAGATTCTTATTTAGGTTTAACAACAGGTTTGCCAATCTTTTTCCTCATCACAACGTCTTGCACTCCACTCACTACCATTCCATTTCTGACTGACTGTATTTTTTTGTTTTTATTTTTATTTTTTTGCAGTACAGGGGGATCAAACCCAGAGCCTCATGCAATGCTAGGCAAGCGCCCTACCACTGAGCTACCTTCCCAACCCCAAGCGTATTCCTTAACAGTTCCTTCACTGACAGCCTGTGAGTCATAAAATAACCTTGGTCTGAAAAAGCCTTAATTTTCAATATCTTAAATGATAATCTAGTCAAATAGATCTACATTTCAACTGGGTTGACATACCCTTTACTTACTTAAATAAATGTATCTCTCCTTTTCTAAAATTTAAGTCTCTTAATGAAAGTAATGGTACCGGATTCATTTTTCTAGTTGCCCAAAAGTTCTAACTCAGTGCTGTGGGCACAGTAGATATTCTACAACTATCAGGGGGGACAGAATGGCCAAGGAACCACCTCTCATGTGAACAGCACTATCTTAGATAAACCTCATCTTAAAGAAAGGTAATGATACACACCTTTGGTAAAGACAAGTTTTGGGGTTCATAGGAGACTTGGGGAACAATATTTGGACACTCTAATTCCTGGAATCTTGTCAAATTAGCACAATTTATTTTGTCTGAAGCTATTTCATACAAACAATAGAAAAGGTCAACAGAGCAATTAACTGTTTTTCATCAGGGCTTTTTTCTTTTTTAAAAACAGTGATTGTCAAATACTCTACAAAGACATAATGAGCAAATGGCAGCATAATTGCTATTGTGAAATTTTTAAAATTTGAGCTACTTTAAAATTTAAAGGAGTGTTCTCGGCTAATATTTGGTATTTTTCTTATGTATCTACAAAACAAATTCCTAATTGAACTGCGCCTCTGCAAATTTGGCTTCCAGAACAGCAGGTGTAATACAGGACAAGCGAAGTCTATATGACTCAGCTAGCATTGAACATAGAACTGCAAACTTGCCCAGTTTGATTACAGAGAAAAAAAAGGAAGCATACTAACACCTAGAAGAGGTGGGAAGATGAGGAGTGGAAAAAAAGATGATTATGCATAAAATTATCACTCATCTACTTCATTTATCCATTCATTCATTTATCATTCATTATAATACAATTCATTCACAATTATTTATTGAGTACCTACAAATGTGTCAGAGACACTGGGAGCTCCTGGGATTATGAAGACAAGTAAGGTTTGGCCTCTTTCTCAAAGAGTTTATGGTTTAAGTAAGCATATCATTTAATAATGTGATAAGTACTATACTAGACGCACTGGAATGAAGAATCATATCATATTGGAGGAATAGTCTCAATGACAGAAAATAGAGCATGAGTACTATTTAGGATAGAATGTATAACTCCGGGTGGAGTGGCAGGTATACCCCCACTGTGAAGATGACCAGATAGGGCTGTTAGAGCAAGATGCTGTTAAACATTGGAAACATCAGCAAGGACTCCTTTGTCCTAAATCCAAGCTTATAGGATTCCTGCACTTTCCATTCGACGTTTTTTGTAGTCCTGCTTACGGGAAGAGAGTGGTGCCCACCACACCAACAGAAGCACCCAGTGCTCTTGACATTGCATTGCTCATTGTAAATTTGCATTCTCGTGTAAATATACTTCCAGGAAGATTGATTACCGTGCAGGTCCCTCCCCTGCTGTTCCCTAGAGATGCATCCCCTCTTTATCTGCTGAATAAATCAGGCTTCTGAGATGAAAACAGAGTTGCAACCCTGAACCTCGGAGAAATCATCAAAGCAAATGCCACCTTGCTTCCCCGATGACATCTGTGATCTCACAACATGTCTTTCTTTTTCACACACCTACAGGTACATGTGTTTGTCATGAATATTTCACTCGCTATCCCTTTACGCTCTCAATTCGAGGTCATGATTGAAGTTAGCTGACTCCAAATACATCCCTGCCCAAGAACAAGGATGTTCATTATTCCCGGTGCTACTGGCTCCTCATGCCCTCCGCACTGGCCCTGTCCTGAACGTGAAACCAATTTCATTCTCTTCCCTATCACCAGGGAGCATCCACTTACAGCAAGCAATATAGGTTTCATCAAAGGTTTAGGGGAGGATGGTGGCAGAGTCTGTGTGTAAATTACACAGCAAAACCACTTACTGTTGCACTTGTTCATCATTGTGGTACCCCTCAAACTTCCACTTTGGCCGTAACAAAGAGGACAGTGTAGTTTGTCATTGAGCCCGGCTCCTCATGCTGCTGTTCCTTATGAAAGCCAGGGCTCCTGACTCGGGATCTTTCTTTCTTTTTTTTTTTTTTTGCGGTACCTGGGATTGAACCCAGGGGTGTTCTACCTCCGCGCTACATCCCCGGCCCTATTTTTATACTTTATTTTGAAACCGGGTCTCACAAAGTTGCGGAGGGCCTCATTAAGTAGAGAGAGAGAGAGAAAGGGAGAGAGAGAGAGCGAGAGAGCTGAGGCTGGCCGCGAACCCAGATCCTCCGGTCTCCGCCTGCCAGAGTACTGGGATTACAAGCGTGCGCCACCACGCCCGGCCTGACTCGGGATCTTTCAACAGCTCCCACATCCACAGAAAGGTGAAGCCAGGCCTCTCTTTACCTTGTTCCTCACTCCCAACCCACCAGTCTTGTTTAAACCAAATTTACTGGCGGGGACAAAACCCTCTCCATCTCATTGCATTCTATGCATTCTCTACCTGATCCCTTGGTTTTGTTTGTATAACTTTGGGTATCTCCAATTTATAACTTACCACTCCTACCTAACTCCTGCTAGGAGTGGCATTTTAAAAATCACCACCAAGCTGGCCACTTAAAATGACACACATTTATTACTTATACTCTCTGAAGGTCTGTCGTTTGGGTATGGTGCAGCTCGATTCTCTGCTCGGGATCTCGCTGGCACAAAATCATGGTGTGGGTCTAGACTGCAATCTCGTCTGAGCTCAGGGTCCTATCCTCAGGTCTTGGGTTGTCGGCAGAACTGGTTGGGTTGACGCTACAGGGATCAGGTCCCTGTTTTCTTTCTTGCCGTTGGCTAGAGGCAGCTCCCAGTGGCTAGGGGCTGCGGCCCTTCCTCCTCACGTGGCACCTGGAAGTCACTGACAACCTGGGCTTCTCTTCCAGGCTGGCCAGTGCCTGCCTCCCTGCCTCGCTGACTTTCTCTTTGTGCCTGGCCAGAAAAAATGCTCTGCTTTTAAAGGGTCCGTGCAATTTTCTCAGTTCTACCCTGATAATCTCCCCATCTCAAGGTTTGCTGACTTATGACTTTAATTATAGCTGCAGAACCCCTTCCCAACAGTATCTGGATTACTGTGCTGATTAATTGGGAGAAAGGATGGACCCTAGTGGTTGAGGATGTTAAGGAGATCATTTTAGAATTGTGCCCCCAATAGTCATGTTTACTGTGAACTGAATAAACAATAAGCTTCAAGGTCATTCATTCACATCACTCTTTCCAGGACTTTAGGAGAGATCCTGTATGTTCATGTGGTCATGTGTTGATGTGATTTTTGCAAAAATCATATATATATTTTTTTGCAGAACTGGGGATTGAACACAGAGGCATTCTACCTCCGAGCTACACCCCCGGCCCTATTTTTTATACTTTTATTTTGAAATCGGGTTTCACTAAGTTGTAGAGGGCCTCACTAAGTAGCTGAGGCTGGCTGCGAACCGGGATCCTCCGGTCTCCGCCTCCCAAGTACAGAGATTACAAGCGTGCACCACCACACTTGGCTATATCCACATTTAATTAAGACAACTGTCACTTTCCTCTCCAAATTTTCTTTCTTTTTTGTTTGGCCATGATACAGCTAAGGGGATATCAAGTTAGGGATTTCTTTTAATTTAATTAAAAAATTTTTGCGGTAATAGGGGTAATAGGGATTAAACCCAGGGGCATTCTACCCTTCTCCGAGCTACATCTTCAGTCCTTTATTTTATTTATTGTTTGTTTGTTTGTTTGTTTTGAAACAGGGTCTCAGGTTGCTGAGAGTCTCTCTAAGTCGCTGAAGCTGATCTCAAACCTGTGATCCTGCTGTCTTAGCCTCCCAAGTACTGGGATTCCATGTGCATCACCATGCACAGCAAGTTAGGGGTATTTTAATTTTTGTTTTTATGAAATGTTTTTATGTGGCCACAGTAACTTCTGCACAGTAGCTGGGGACAGTTACCAGGCACACTCCCAGTTCCCTGTGTGATCACCTGCTGGGGTAACACAGAGCTGAGGCCCTCATCACATTATGATTGGGACTCATAGGACCTGACTCTGGAAGCCTGTGCAGAGAGAAGAAGGAAAATGAGTCTTAAAAAGTATGGTGCTGAAAGCTAGTCTATGGAAAATTCTTCACAAAATCAGAAGTGTGAATTATAAGAAGAGGTGTTGACGTACGCTTGTAATCCCAGTACTTGGGAGGCTGATCTCAGAGGTAGAATGCCCCTGGGTTCAATCCCCAGCACCACAATAGATAAATAAATAAATTAATTAATTACTAGCAAAGAGTTTGCTTCTCATCACGGTATGGAGAAAAGCAAGGTTTTTTGTTTTTTTTTTTTTTTGCTTTTAGGGATACAATTAGTATAGCAGCATATTCAACTAAAATAAGTAATACCTTTCTATTGCAAATGGAATATTTAATACAATTCAAATACAACGTTTGATTTTCTATTTGGAAAAACTCTGGAAGACAATTTTATGGAGAAATAACAGACAATTGGCTTGGATATGTGTGGTATGTGTCTTCTGTGTCAAATTTAAATTTATTGATTAAGGAGTTGAAAGAAAATTCTGATAAAGACTAATGAATTCTGAAATAAAGGACGAAAAATGGTCGTTGAAATCAATAGAAATTATTCTTAGATGAATAGCCATTGTAGCCAAAATATACTCTGATGATACCAAATGTAGTAATTCTTTAAGAGGAAGAGATACATTTTATTTATTTATTTTTTTTTTTTTGCGGTACCGGGGATTGAATGCAGGGGCGTTATACCTCCGCACTACGCCCCCAGCCGTATTTTTTTTTATACTTTATTTTGAAACTGGGTCTCACGAAGTTGCGGAGGGCCTCACTAAGGAGAGAGAGAGAGAGAGTGAGAGAGAGACAGAGAGAGACAGGGAGAGAGAGAACAGAGAGAGCTGAGGCTGGCCGTGAACCCAGATCCTCCAGTCTCCGCCTCCCAAAGTACTGGGATTACAAGCGTGCGCCACCACACCCAGCTGAGGTACATTTTAAATAGAAGTAATTAGTAATTTCTTCAAATTTTTTGTAGTCTAATTAATGAAGAGAAACGAATCATGTGCAGATAAATGTTTTGCTTATTTAATAAGAATCACTGCCATGAATAGTAGGTAATATAGGAAGCACAAGCTGGTTAATGAATACCACTGATTTAAGAAGTAAATTGGCATTGAACACTGAGGAAAGAAACTTGAAAATCTCTGAAATCCCACAGCATTTTTATGACAGAAACTTGATAGAGGTCCATCCACTCTGAGAGTTACACATTTTACAGGGCATTAATAATTAAAAATAAAAACAATATTTGACCATCTATAAGAATTATTGCATTTTCTTTTTATTCTTATAGCAAACGATACTCCAAATTTGCCTTACAAAGACATGATCAAAGAGTATGCAAGTAAGTCATGTAACAATGTTATTTTTTTCTCATGTTATTTTTATGGGTTTTGTTATATTTGTGACTTTTCCAGTAATTCAAATCTGTAATTTCCAGTCTCTTCTTACTCTAAATAAATATTTCCATCAGTTCCTAATTTTGTGTGCACAATATTGTATGTGATTGTGTGTGTGTGTATGTGTGTGTGTGTGTGTGTGTGTGTGTGTGTGGTACTGGGGATTGAACCCAGGGAAGTTCTACTTCTGAGCTACACCCCCAGCCCTTTTTATTTTTTAATTATGAAGCAGATTCTCATTAAATTACCACACTCTGGCTTTGAATCTGCGATCCTCATGTCTCAGTCTCCCAAGTACTGGGATTACAGGTATGTGCCAGGACACCCGGCTTGCGAGCAATTTTTAAGGAAGGCCTCCCTCCCACACTGTATGAGCTTCAGGTCCCAGAAAACCACCTCCACACTCTGCATGTGTCTCAGAGCTGCTCCTGGAGTAGCCACGTATATTACATCTGTTCAATCAGATGCAAAGAAATTCCCTCACCCTCTCTTCTTGGGGAACACTGGATCCTATGTGGACCTCATCTTTGCCTGACTTTTATATATTCCTTCCAGGGCTTGGGGCAGGGGCAGAGAGGGGCCCTTCCAAGCGCTACAGTTGATATCTGATCACACCCAGCAGCTTAGGATTTGAAAGGTACCTGGAACATAAGCTATGTTTTTAGATAAAAAATAGCATACAATTAACCCTTTGAAAGTTTACAATGTGGTAGCATCCAGTACCTTTACGATGTTAGGCAACTACCAATTCTATCTGATTTTAAAACGTTCTTATTATGCTCAAAGGAGGCTCTCTTTCCTTCCAGGGAATGGAGTGCTCACAGAGATGATCTGTTCTTGCGGGGGGATGGCTCGTCACATTCGGCTTGCTTCCCTCCTTTACAGACTTTAATTTGGAACCTCTTTATGCACACAGACCCAAGTTCTATGCCCACCGTCACCAAAGCCATGCATCAGGACAAATGGGTCCGCCTTCTCTCCTCCAGACTCCTCGAGTCTTGTAATGACTTTGGAACCTTCTAGAGATGTTTTATTTGTGGTACCTGTTTTGTTTGTAACCCATCTACCTACCACCTCCCCATAAGAGTTAATGGTCAAAAGTTTCAACTGAAGCCTGAGATGCATTCCTGGGAGACACCGAAGGGTGCTGGTGGGATCTGAGTCCTTCTGCTGCCACCATGCTTCTTGTAAGAATGTGGCACCTGAGAAGTGAGTCCTACCTCAGTCACTCTAGCTCACAGGTGTGAATGAATCTCCAACGTTAAAAAAAGAAGAAGGTGGAGCTTAATGGAAGATGGAGCTGAACGCTGCATCTTAAGCTAAATGCCGTGGATAATGCCGCCACACGTGGGTGACTATGCACAGCATCCTTCCTCTCTTGATATGAACTCTTCTTTACATTTAACATATTTAAGAATATATCTACACAAAAGCATTTAGGAGCAGAATGGATTTTACTAATGATTCAAGGGAAATAGGAGGATTTATGTTACAGAGCAAAACACTAAATAAAAACCTCATTAGACATTTCAGTTCACCCCAACATCCTGCTGACAATTGGAGTTGCTCTTTGAGCCCATTTGCTGTCTTTGTAGGACTGCGGTGATGGTCCACTGCCTCTGTAGAGATCTGCTGGAAGTCAATATCCTTCATTGTTTTGTGTCATCCCCTGGAAAATATGGCCATTTGAATCTTTCAATCTGCTCCCTTTTCCCTTTTGGAGATCAGTGCCAACTTGCTGACTACCTTTCCCCAGCCTTCCTAAAATTCCAGAAAATTGCATATTTTACATATTGTTAAAATTACATTTAGAGAGAATGCCAGGCTTATTCATGCTGCAAAAACAGACACAGGCCAAATTCACGTCCCAGTGCAATTAAGTTCATTTTATCTTTCCTCTAAGAAAGGATTGAAAGCAAAAAGAGATTTAAAGCAAGCAAAGATTCAAAATTATTATACCTTTACTAATCCTGTCCAGGAACCATGAATTGTTCCTTTCTTTGTTGTCTAATCTTAGCTAGAAGTAAACCTCTCTCTCTCTCTCTATGTATGTGTGTATATACATATGAAAGCTTTGCTATGTCCTCAAATTTCAAAAATGTTATTCTTTACTATTTACCCAGTAGTCATGGGTTCAGGTATCATATTAGTTTTTATAAAGCCTTCTTTACACACACACACACACACACACACACACTCAATAATTTACATCATCATGTGAAAGCATCCAATCTATTTACCAAAAAGATTCATTTTCTAAGGAATTTAATATTTATTTATTTGTTTATTTATTTATTTACACTGTGGATTAAACTCAGGGACATTCTACCTCCAAGCTACACCCCCCTAGCCCTGTTTTATGTTTTTATTTTGAAACAGGGTCTAAGTTGCTGAGGCTTTCCTTAAATTGCTGAGGCTGGCCTCAAACGTGTAATCCTCCTGTCTCGGCCTCCCAAGTACTGGGAGTAAAGGCATATGCCTCTATGCCCAACTAGAATCTTTATATTTTACTAACATTCTGCCACCCATGATTCTCTGTGACAGTTTGTCATGATGAAGAATCCTCACCTTGTCTGACTGGGCTGCTGCTCCCTGTCTTGGTTTGCTACCCTCTAGAATTGGGACATTGTTGCAGTGTGCAGACTTCCCACTGTTGACTGAAAGGACTTTCTTGTTAATCATGGCAAAATGTCCAGCTCTGAAAATACTCTTCTGAGAACCCCCGTGAACTCACCACGGCTCCAGAGTAATGCCCATGTAGCAGGATTTCTGTGAGTCTTTTAAAATTTTGTGGTTTATCACAAATTGCCAAAAACTTGCCTGCAGTGCTGTTTATCAGCACTAAATTATTTCAAGCGCTCTTCCTGTTAAGGCATTTAATGTTCTGTGCGACTCCTTATGCTAATGTTATATTTATCACTGGTATTTCTGCTCCCGTGAAACAAAGCACATTCATAAAATCTGGATTTCACACAAAGGTCGCTTTTTCTTCAACATTGCATTTAAAGTGATTCATTCTAAGTATTTCCTCTCTATTCCTATAAATCTGATACAGAGCCTGGATGGATCAGTCAGTGAAGTGAATCAGATAATGCATTACACATTAAGGCAAAGTAAATTTCACCAACCGCTAGTAAAAAATGGATTTAGATGTGTGTGGTTTTTGTACAACATGCAATCTGTTGTGTTTGATCTAGTCTTTGGAGGTGGGGGTAGAGGTAGTTCATGCACAAACACACTAAATGAATATATGTTTATGGAGGCAAAGAAATGATCCTTGTCTCTTCCAGTGGCTCCCAAACCCTCCTTTGATTCCAAGTAAGGCCAGGATCTCTGGGTGGAGTTCATCTACACTACTGTGTAAAGCCCCTTTGCACATAATCCTAAAAGAAGCATTTACTACATGATTTTGAGAGGAAAAAACACAGAATTCGCCTCTATTCTTACTAAGGTCCATCATGTCGCATGATTTTTATATTCAAATAACTGATTCTGGATACTTTAGAAGACTGAATGCATAGATATTCATCAGAATTTCAAGCATGTCTTCCATAAGAACTATATTATCAAGTATAAAAGTCTACTTAAATGCAAAATGAGAGAATTGTGTCTAGTTTTACCTATCAATATGATTCAATCAGTTAGAATAACTGAAGGGGATTGGTCAATTTGATAATTAATCTAGTAAAAGCATAGTTCCATTAAGAATAGTTGTTGGGCTGGGCGTGGTGGTGCACGCTTGTAGTCCCAGTATTTGGGAGGCTGAGACAGGAGGATCACAGGTTCACGGCCAGCCTCAGCTACTTAGTGAGGCCCTCTGCAACTTAGTGACACCCTGTTTCAAAATAAAGAATAAAAAATAGGGCTGGGCGTGTAGCTCGGAGGTAGAATGCCCCTGGATTCAATCCCCAGTACCGAAAAAAATAGTTGTTGGCTCCATGTGGTGGCACTCGCCTATAATCCCAGTACTTGGGAGACTGAGACAGGAGGATCGCAGGTTTGAGGCTGGCATCAGAAACTTAGCAAGCCTCTTTTTCAAAGTAAACAATAAAAAGGGCTGGGGATATAGCTCAATGATAAAAATGACCCTGGTTTCAATTCCCAGCACCGAAAAAAAAAAAGGAGTTGTTGAAAGTCAAGTTAGTTACAATGATCAGAATATTTATCCCCCACCACACATCCCTGGAATCTCAACTCTCAATATAAATGGCTTTAAGAGGCAGGGTCTTTGGGGGGTAATTAGGTCCTGAGAGCAGAACTCTGATAATTGGAATTAGTGCCCTTATAAAAGGAACCCAGAGAACCCTCTTTTTTGTCTTAATACCACATGAGGATATAAGAAGAAACTGAAACTCAGAGCAGGACCCTTACCAGAACCCCACCATGCTGTCACCCCGGTCTCAGACTTCTAGTCTCCAGGAGTGCACAATCCAAGGTCTAGTGTTTGTAAGCCACCCGGTCTATGGTATTTGGGCAGAGCAGTCTAAACTAAGACATTATCCAAAGAGCAAACTGTTCATATGTGTGAAGATGTACTATTCATGAAGCGGAAAGCAGAAAGACATTGGAAATAAAATCTCAGCACCATCATTGTTCAGTCTTTGGCAGATTTCTTCATTCATAAAATTATTTTAAGTCGTCATTTATAAATCTTACTGGAAAGGATTGCCTGGCACTATTGACATCTGGTGCTGTAGCCCATGAGTCCAAGGGTAAGAAATCCAACTCTGAGAATCTAAATTATACCCATCCCAGAATGTTATTAGTGAAAAGCCAATTGACTTATTTAAAAAAAAAAAGCTAAACACTAATAGTATGCAAATTGCTAAGGACTAAAGAGAGATTCCCATATAACCGAGTTAGTACTCGTATTCTTGAACAAGTCATAAATACGTGAAACCAGAAGGTCATATGAATAGAATTTCTAATAATCATATGAATCAGGAAAATAAGTGAAAGTAGAATTCAATTTAATCTAGAAATGCGCAATGTTCATTCTATCAAAAACATTTTGAGAGATTTAATAACAAATGATTTTGTTCTTTCTGACTTGATTACAATAGAATGAAGAAGTCCTGTGAAAACAAATGTCTAGCTTAGATGCAGGAGACTAAACATAGACCCAGTTTGGGGGTTTAAGAGAAAAAAAGCACTTATTTTTTAGTAACTTTAAAAGTTTCCATATTTCTGCATTTTGCATAGCAAAGCACTACTTTTGTTTAACTAATTCGGACAATTTTTTCTTGCTTTTCTTATAAAATTAGGACCTATACTATTTATGCTTACCCTGTGTGATCTACTCTGTGGTCCAGGAACTCCTGCTGTGTTCTGGAAGGATCTGGTCAATGTTACACAGCCACTACACAGCTTCTCTAGTCCTGTGATATAGAAAACATGGCAAGGAGGTGATGTAATTTGGCTGTCAAAAGAAGCAGCGTTCAATATTCATTTTCTCAGACAAGTTTTCTTAGTTTTGATTAGGAAAATATTTCAGTGGGCTGATTCTATATAAATGCTTTTCTTTCTGACAGAATGTCTTATTGATAGGATTCGATTTCTGGAAACAACACCTTGATCCCCATAAACCATTGTACTCTCTGAAAGTGTATTATAGTCCTATCAAAGATGTTGTCTACATTTGTAAAAAGTAAGTTGCTAGCTGGGAGTGATGTGATGTAATCCCAATACTTCAGAGGCTGAGATAGGAGGATTGCAGGTTCCAGGCCAGCCTCAGCAACTTAGTCAGACTCTCAGCAACTTAGTGAGACCCATAAAAAATTAAATGGGGCCGGGGGAGTAGCTTGGAGATAGAATGCCCCTGGGTTCAATCCCCAGCATCACACACACAAAAAATAAGTTGCTTTTGGAATTTGGAATTTGGTGTAAGATGCTACATAGCACAGGATGAAATATATCTGTGCATAAAGGAATGTTCTGCTAGAGAATTTGGGGATTTATCTGTAAAATACAAGTAAGTCCCAGATGTAATAAATTATTTGTGCACATGATGCTTTGATATATAAATATGAGCTTATTTCATTTTTCCTTTCGTGTGTGTGTGTGTGTGTGTGTGTATGTGTGTGTGTGTGTGTGTGTGTGTTTGGTTTTTTATGTTTGTCTGGTTTCGTATTTGCCCTTTTTAAGAAAATATCCAACATGTCTAACTTGCTTTTACATTCCACTGACATAGTTTCCTTTCGTAGAAGGTGTTGTTCCTTTTGCTCATGTTTTATGGCCACTATTTTATCAAGCTATCTGTCATTAAATCCATAGTTAAAGACAACTTTGGCAATACAAACCCGTGAAATACAGACTCCAATAACGATGTTGCCAGAGTCCAGAAAAGTGGCAAATTGGAACGAAATCCATAACAGTCAGTTATAAAGTTGAGCCCACCTTTTTATTCGCATTAGTTTGCTACCACAGAATTTGTTCCCTAGTCCCCAGATAGAAGCTTAAATTCCTCCTAAATTATTTATGATTTCTGAGACTATGAAAAGAAAATAAGCCAGGTAACACATGGTTAATATCTCAAAAATCACCACTAAAGTGATTTTCCTCTAATTACTGCACCAACATGGATGGGACTACATTTCATACTGAAGACTTGCTGATCGTTTCAAAGGATGGACTTTTATTCTTCCAGCAGCTATTCAGTGCTTCTTCTGTGCCGGGTTCTATGCAAGAGCCTGAGAATGTAGCAGGGAACAAGGAAACGTGATGTCTTCTGCTATGGACTGAATTGTTTCTCCCCCAAAATTCATGTTGAATCCTTAAGGTTCACAAATGACTGTATTTAGACTTAGGGCCTTTAAGGAGATAACTGAGGTTAAATGAGGTCATAAAAGTAGAGCCCTAATCTCCACCCCCCCCTCCCACCCCCATGTGCACAGAGAAAGAGTCATGTGAGGACATAGCAAAAAGGGGGTTGTCTGCAAGCCAGGAAGAGAGACTTTACTACAAACCAAATTTTCTGGCACATTGATCTTGGACTTCTGGCCTCTGAAACTGTGAGAAAATAAATTCCTACTGTTCAAATGACCCCATGTATGGTGTTCTGTTATGGCAGCCTTAGGAGACAGAGACCCCTTCCATCATGCCGCTTTGAATCTAACAGAAGACAGCATGAAACTGATTTATGGAAAAGAAAAGGCGAGAGGAGAGTAGCTCACCCACATTGGTAGTGCTGTGGGTGCCCGCAGAAGTGCCCTGATGGCTCCATATGAAGCAGACAGAATGCTTAGACATTTAATGTCAATTCTCACCTTGTCTCTGAATGCTAAATTTAGCCTAGTGCAAAACCAATGTGTGTGTGTGGGAGGGGGGGAGTATAGACAGACTAAGTAAACTTAACCTGATAATATGACTTGATAGAAATGTAGGGGCTTCTTTGGACAACACATTACAAAATTTTAAGTTAAAACATGTGGATATTGACAAGAGTTCTATTTTAAATATTTGACAGATTGGAGAGTTGTCATTCATCCTAGGAAAATATCAAGAGACATCCATGAGGAGGCTCAGCAATTCTCATCAATGTCTAAACAGCAACATCTCCAAAAGGATTTCCTACCTACCCTGCCACTTCTGCTGGACTATTTTAGAATCCTGGTAATCTTCTTCCCCCTCTCCTCTCACTCCAAAATATTTCAGCGCAGCACCTTCTTGTATCTTAAAAGGAAAGTCATCCCATTCTTGCCCAACATCCTTGGAAGAGTCTCTATCCTATTAATTACTCTTTTTTCATGGAGAGAATCACTCATTGCAGATATCAGACATTGATTAAAGCATATCCGAAGTCAACTACCTCTCATTATGAGGAGGAGAAGGAGGAGAAGAAGAAGGAGGAGGAGAAGGAAGAGGAGGAGGAGGAGGAGGAGGAGGAGGAGGAGGAGGAGGAGGAGGAGGAGGAGGAGGAGGAGGAGGAGGAGGAGAAGGAGGAGGAGGAGAAGGAGGA
>PVJS01021748.1:0-31219 GCA_004027185.1 Glis glis
AGTTAAATGGGGATGTGGTGGGAACCACCACCCCTGCATCTTTCAAGTCTTTGATGGTGGCACTAATCTCTGCAATCCCTCCAGGTATGCGATATTGTTTTTGATTCACTATTTTCCCAGGGAGAGGTAGCTCTAATGGCTTCCATTTAGCCCTTCCCACCATAATAGCCCTGACTCCACAGACCAGAGAACCAATGTGGGGGTTTCTCCAAGTACTGAGTATGTCCATACCAATAATACATTCAGGGACTGGAGAGATAACTACAGGATGAGTATGGGGACCCATGGGACCCACTGTAAGTCGGACTTTGGCTAGAACACCTTGGATCACCTGACCTCCATAAGCACCTACATTGACCAGAGGACCACAATGACGTTTAGGATCACCTGGGATCAACATCAACTCAGACCCAGTGTCCAGCAGTCCCCTAAAAATCTGATCATTTCCTATTCCCCATTGTATAGTCACCCTAGTGAAAGGCGTAGGTCCCTTTGGGGAAGGACGAAAGAAAGATTAACAGTAGAACTTTTCGGTTCTGTACCAGAGCCCTTCCTCAAGGGGACCTGGCCTCCCCGTCATTCAAGGGGTTCTGGGTCAGTAAACTGACTCAAGTCTGGGAACTGGTTGAGAGGCCGTGATTCTCCACTTTTACGATTGAAGTCAGATTCTGGTATATCAATTCTCGAATTTTTTTGTTTATACAAATCCAATAAAAATTTGGTGGGTTTCCTGTCTATTTGACTTCTGGCGACACCATGAGTAATCAGCCAACGCCATAAATCTGCACGAGTCAAGCCCTTCTGCTCATCGCTCCTCCTCTGCCGTCCATTATAATAGGTACGACTACCTTGCCCCTGACGATTGAGAGCCGCCACCTGACCCTTGCTATCACAGGAACCAAGAATACCCATAACACCCAAATCCAATAATTGGTCAATTGCGTCTCCCACCGTAAGTTCTGGCATACAGAGGATAGCAACAGCAGAGCCCTTCAAGGATGATAGTGCCCCCTCACAAATTTATTTCTTAAAGTACAGGAAAAGGGAACGTCCTCAGGACGTGTCCACTGTGGAGGAGAGGATCCCAAACGGCAAATCCACTCCAGCATTCCAAGCTCCCTCAGCCTTTGAATCCCCTCATCCACAGAAAACCAAGGGAGGTCAGGCATTTCCAAATCACCCACAGTAAGCCATCTTTTGGTCCATACCTCAGCCAACCAACCAAACAAACTGTTAGTCCCCTTTTTAACATTACGAGTGGCTGCATTAAATTTAGAATCTCTGCACAATGGGCCCATATCAAATTCAGCCTGATCTAATCGTATATTATTCCCACCATTATCCCACACCCTTAAAATCCATTCCCATACATATTCCCCAGACCTCTGTTTGTATGAGTTAGAAAACTCAATAAGTTCTTTCTGCGTATAGCGTTCTTCCTCATGGGTCACAACCTGCACCTCACCTCTAGGGGCCCGCTTAGACTAGCTCCTAGTTATAGGTCTGGTAGAAAAAGTGGGTGGGGTGGTTAGGTCCTGAAGAGTATCAGCATTACCTTGCTCTGTCGCCCTAGACAATGCTGGAGTATTTCTCCCAGGGGAAGGTGGAGAAGCCAATTCTGTAGAGGGTGGGGAGTCCTCATGTACCGGCAGGACAAACCCCTCAGAATGCTCAGATTCAATGTCCCCAGCCTCTTCAGAGTCCTCTCAGATATCCCCGTTCCATTTTTCAGGATCCCATGGTTTTCCTATCAGAGCCCTCACCTTAACTGCAGACACCTGTCTAGGCCGAGAATGAACCTTACGTTGCAAATCAGCCAATCTCAGGATGAGGGCCTGTGTTTGATCTTCAGCAATCTCCGTTCTACGACTACAGGAGACAAAACTCTCCCTCAATGCACACTGGCTAACTGTTAAGTCTGATATACGGTCCTGAAACTTATCATTTTCCCATGCTAATTTCTCTAGTGATGCCAGGAGTAACCAGCCAACATCAGTATATTCCTTAAATTTTGTAAAATGGTCAAAAATATGAAAGATAGAATCACTAAACTTTTTGCTCCTCACAAGAGGAGAGTTAGCGTAATCGAAAGGGTCTACCTTTTGTATAGTTTTAAATAGTTCACACCACGGAGAATCAGTACCTCTCTTACTAATTAAAGGACAGCCTTCACTCACTTTAGGCTTAATCAAATTGGAGAGCTAGCTCCAGAAGCCAGAAAACCAACCAAAAAAATACATTCTTGTGAATTCTGTTACTCCCTACCCCACTCCCGGTACCAATATCTGTATTGGTCAGATCAACAGAATTCACAGAATGAAGAAAGGAAGGGAGGGGGAAAAAAAGGATTTATTAGATTAGCTCACAATGTAGTCCTGAATTTCGACCGCATGTGAAAAGTCAGAGGAATCAGCAGCTGGTCGGGAGGTCTAAGAGCCGGAGTCCCAGGATTGAAGCAACTACCAATTCAGTCCAGTCCAAGATGTGAAGATAAGGAAGCTCTTCAGAGAAATGATGGTGAAGTTTCAATTCGAAGAGTTGGATGCCAATGATCTCAGACGAGAGCAGAAGATCAAGAAGTTCTCCAAGGAAACGGCGAAGTTGGAGACTGACGATCTCAAACGAGAGCAGATGCGTTTTCCTTAGGAAGAGTCGCAGCTCAGCTCTACGCGGCTTTCTCCTTCTTTTTATCTAAGTCCTACACCTATCAGAACCCTGCTACCCATATTTAGGGCAGGACTTCCGGTTCAATCTGCTGTTATACAACCAAAGTCACATGATCTTAAGAGGGTCAAGTTGACAAACCAGACCAACTATCACACCAATAAACTTATCTCATCCATAATGAGCATTATTTGTATTAGAACTTATTTACATGTATTTAGCATTTTGTATTTCTATTTTCCATACTTAATTTTATCTCTTTTTTCTTCCTTATTATGCTACATTGGGTATATTTTTCCTCATTTTATCTCTTCTGAGGTTCATCTCTATCAAAATCTTTAATTAAGCCTATTTCCCTATTTGTTTGGAATTTACCAAATACTGTGTACTCCCCCAAACAAAATGTGTACCACCATTCCCTTTGAACTTCTAGTTGCTTCTTTCCTGAACATACAACAAACCCAAAACTTTCTCCCATGTTGACATTCATGGCATTTTATGACATTTTAGAGCAATTTTATTAAGAATATAAATTTATAAAGACCATCTTTTTTTTTTGCGGTACCGGGGATTGAACCCAGGGGCGTTCTACCTCCATGCTACACCCCCGGTCCTATTTTTTATACTTTATTTTGAAACCGGGTCTCATGAAGTTGCAGAGGGCCTCACTAGGTAGAGAGAGAAAGAGACAAGGAGAGAGAGAGAGAGAGAGAGAGAGAGATGAGGCTGGCCGCGAACCCGGATCCTCCGGTCTCCGCCTCCCAAAGTACTGGGATTACAAGTGTGCACCACCACACCCGGCCTAAGACCATCATTTAAATAGAAAAAGTGAGATTAGTCAGTCACAAAAAGTGAAAAGTCAGATGTTCTCCCTAATATCCCAAAGCTAAGGAGAATAGGGTGTAGGAGGGACTCCAGACAAAGATAGAGAAAACCTCAGATGAATAAAGAAGGCAACATAACTGAGGGAGGTGGAAGGGGGGAGAGGGAAACACCCTAATGCACAGGATGTACATACACAAACTTATCCAAGTCAACTACTATGCTGAGCACTAGAAGGAGGGAAGGGGTAGGGAATGGGGGTGGGAATTGGGGAGGGCTAATTGAGCGATGTGTACATACTTCTATCACTCTGAAACCCATCAAGATGTATGATTACAATGTACCAATTAAAAAAGGCATGTAGCACAGAGTTTTAAAATCCAAAAATAAAATAAAATAAATAGAAAAAAACTTATTAAATTCTGGCTTAACTTTATTATCCAAATAGCTTCTTCTGAATTAATCTTTCTTACAGATGTAATGAATCCTCTAAAAGATATTTCAAGCAGTTTTCATGTGTAGTAAACTTATCAGAGAATGTCTTTACCTTGCATGTAATACTATGGATTATATGTTTTTTTTCCTGTCACACAGTAAGTTATAAGTAAATATTTGTTGACAGTTGAGTGAATAAGCATGAAAATATGTTTTCACACAAAACCACAGAAACCAGCATTTAAATGAACCAGAATCACACACAAAAAACAACATAGCCCCAATGCTCTTTTCTTAATTACATTTAAACAGAAAAACAGAATAATTTATTGTTCTTCATCTACTCCAAGTTTCATAGAAAAATAAAGTGGTATATTTATATTTAGATAAGCATGCTGTAAAAAATCTTCAATAATACTAAATTTTGACCTGTATAGCTGTGGCACATTAATTTTTCCTTAAAATAGCAAGGAAGGAATGAGTTGAAGGATAAAGAACATGTAACTGGCCTTCCCTAAGTGCCAATTAGGATCTGATAATATTTTAGGATTATAAATGCCATTTACACAAAACCAACTTTATGTTTAATTTTCCTGCAAGCAGATAGGCTATCAGATTTCCCAGCTCCTTCCCTGGTTTCTTATAGGGCTTTTCATACTGCCTTCTAACCACTCGGGTTTGTTTCTCCCTTATTAGACCACAAACTCTTTCTGGAGGGTGTCCCTTGTTTCCTCCTTCAACAGATATTTATTGAGTTTTGCCATGTGTCTCATCACAGTTTGGAATTCTAGTCAACTATGGCATAGGTACTCAATGAGAATCTCAAATAACTCAATGACTTTTTGGGGAGGGGGATACTAGGGATTGAACTCAGAGGCATTCTACCTCTGAGCTACAGTCCCAGCCCTATTTTAATTTTAATTTTAATTTTGAAACAGGGTCTTCCTAAGTTGGTCAGGGCCTAAGTTTCTGAGGCTGGCCTCAAACCTATAATCCTCCTGTCTCAGCCTCCCAAGTACTGGGATTACAGGTGTGCACCACCACGCCTGGCTTGAATCCATGAATTTTCTCTTCCTCTAATTTAGAATGTTTCATAGCACTTGGTTCATAAGATGTTAGTGTATTCAGACACATTTTGCTTTCAAAATGTTCTCCAGATTTATACTAAAAATTCAAATGTCTGTTTATTCTTCTATTTCTTTAAATGACTTCAACAGTAATATCTTTTATTAGTATTTTCCTTAATATTTTTTTAAAAAGACTCATATATAAATTAGTGTGTGGAGTTCATTTAATCCCAATGAAAAATATGGCTGAGATTTTGCAAAAAAATTGATAAATTGATTCTAAATTTCTATGGAATGAAAGGATCTGGAATAGCTAACACAATATAAAAATATAAAAGTAAAATTGGAAGATTCAACCCTGATTTCAAAACTTATTATAAGCCTGGTATGGTGGTGCATGCTTATAATCCCAGTGTTTGGGAGGCTAGCACAGGAGGATTGCAGGTTTGAAGTCAGCCTCTCCAATTTAGCAAGATTCTTAGCAACTTAGCAAGACCCTGTTCCCAAATTAAAAAAAATATATATAGGGCTGGGGTTGTTGCTTAGAGGTAGAATGTCCCTGTGTTCAATCCCCAGCATCACAAAATAAACAAACAAACAAGCAAAACTTATTATAAACTTACAGTAATCCAGACAGCATAACAATAGACAGATCAATGATATAAAAATAGACTCATTATTATACTATCAATGGATCTGTATTTGATATATAAACAAAATAAAAACAATTAAAGTTCAGATAAGTGTGTTAACTACTCAAATAAGTCTGAGACAAATGAACTGGAAAGTACTAAATGAGTTTTAAAACAACTAAATGAAAAGGATATATTTAGCTTTTACTCATTAAGAGAAAGATTTTGACACTGAAATTGTGAAATCCTTCAATTGCTAAAATCGGAATACTTGTGTAATGATAAACTTTTCATAGACTGATAATTCCCTTGATACTAATTTGATTATATTGGGGGTGTATGATGTTTCCATTAAATGAGCAATGGGGAAAGGGATGAATTGTGAAATCATAACTAGCAAAGGTCTGTTTTGGAAGCCTCAGTTTCAACCACCCTGTACTAATAATGTAGCGTATAAATGATCCTTGACGGAGCCTCCTGCTTGGGCGTGGGAGCCATTGGGCTAAATTATCTGGCCCAGTTTTGCAGAAAGAGAAGTTTGGTTTTATTCTCAACCACACCTATAAAAATTCTTTTCCTGAAGAAAAATGTGCCAAGAAAATGAAGCCTCTCAAGAATTTAAGCCACTCTCTAAGACTGGGTCTTCACCCAAACTGACTGTTATCTCCCCAGGAAGGAAAAGATGGTGGATTATGAAATGCCCTTCTCTTCTGAGTACCGCTTGATGTTAAGGAATGGATCTTAATATTCGATCTCACCCTTCACTCTTCAGTGCCATGTGACACATGAATTTTTCTTCCTTATGAATATTGTGAGATCAAGAGCAGTATTTCCAATGCCTCTTAATTAAACAAGAAGACTTCTAAGCAAAGGATGTTTGTAACAGGAAAGAAATAGTACAAGGTAAGTTCTTAGCTTCCTTTTTTGAAACTGAGATTCTCTGTGGCATATCCAAAAAATATCAGAAGCCAATGATATAAATATTTCTATAGTCTTGACACAGGTGACTTATTTGTGTGGATCAGTTTTATAGCTTGGGCAGGATTGGGCTTGCTATTTTTCACAGTGACCCTTGGTTACTTAACCACTGGTTAGTATAATAATATGGCTTAGTTGCTACTCTTCTTAGTAGTCAAGGAGGGGAGGGGGAGTTCAATAATTGGTTAATGTTAGTTATCTGGCGAAATGTTGGATTGATTACTTCCATTGTGACTTTAGTTGTCACAGTAAGCATATGAGATACTGCAATTTGATCTCTGATATTCAGATCACAAGAATTATCCAAAGAATAGGAGATATTGGAAAACAAACCATCTCAGTTCTTTATTGACCATTATCAATGGTCAGTTCTTTTCTGACTATTATCTCTTAGGCTGAAAATCAAGATCATATCCCTGGAAACAAAGGCCACTAACTGAGCCAAATCATAGGTTAGACATGCCTGTGTACATATGCAGAATGACAAATGTCAAGCCTGGTGCACATGTGCTATGGATGTGGTAGTCAAGGAAAATGATTTATAGATCTCTATAGAAACAGTCCCCCCACAGTGAGGAGTAGATTGTGGTCTGACCTTAAAAATCTACTTCTCTTTCTGATTATCACAAAAATCCTCTCTTCCTTAATCAGAAATGTAATTTTAATGCTTTTCAGGTTACTTATATACACAAATAAAATATATACAATTTAAAAATAATTTTTGAAGAGTTAAAGAGATTGGATCACACAGTTTCTGAATGCATTATCTGGCCCAGCTTTGCAGAAAAGAGAAGTTTGGTTTTATCCTCAACCACACCTATAAAAATTATTTTCATGAAGAAAAAATGTGCCAAGATGTGTGTGCTTTGTGTGCTGAGATGGCATGTTGGTGCCTAAGGGAATACTTGTGCTTGGTAAACTGTCTATTACAGCAGAATAGTCAGGAAGCTAGCTTCCCTCAGAGAGAATCTGAGTGGCTTAACGTTCTAAGCTGTGGTTTTCTTTTTTGATGCTAGGATTAAATAAGAAATGCCTACAAAGCACTTGGTATTTAAGTTCATAGTACCTAGTAAATGGTCAAGATAAATGGATATTATCATTCTTTATTCAGATATTAATTAAAGGGGGATAATAATAAGGACTGGATAAAATTTTAAGAAAAGATGGTTAAAATAGCCTCTGTACCTTTGTCTCTCCCTCCCCAACCAGATTCCAGCTAGCTTTCATAGTACTTTGGAAAATAAAGAATGTTTTCTAGAAGTGAATAATATTGCTTTATACTTAAAAATGTGAAAATACTGTTTTAGTGAAACCAAAATTTATATTGCTGAATATAATTAGCAAGAAGTCAGCTTTCATTTATGTTTAGTGTTTATTTCTAGACTGGAGTATTTCATTCTTTACACAGTGAGGAGTCCAAATATTGACCTTCCTTGTTTCTTGATGGAAATAACAAAGTATTTCTTTTGCTTTGTCCCAAGTTTTGAGAATTGTGAGCCTATACATGAAGCAGAATTGAGAAACATTGGCTAAACATTTGAACCAGAGTAAATTTTACAACGGTATCTTTTCTTCATTCTCAGAAATGTTTGCACACTTAATGTGTGCAAACACATTAATGTTTGCCAATTAAATGTTTTCCTTTTGGCTCATAATAGAACTCTGCAGGGTAAAATGGCAAAAGAACTATTTAAGTACTAACATTGAGGATTCATTCACTCATTCAACAAATATTAGATTTTACAACACTGAAGAAGCAACAGTCCCTGTCCTTTGGGAACCTGGCAATGTGCCGCTAAGTTAATAAGTGTATTTTTTGGATCTGGGTAGTAAAGTTAGTAATAAGTACTATGACTAGAGCATAGCAAGAAGAACAAGAGGGAGGATGGCTGCTCTGGGTGATTGTGAAGGCTTCTCTTAAGAGAGGACTTTGGAATGGAAACTTGATTGAAATGAGCCATGTGACTCTGAATAGTCATGGGCTCCGAGAAAGAAATGCCTTTGAATTGCCAAGGCCAATGTAGTTAGAGAAGAGAAGGGGAGAGTGAGAAAGGAAAGATAGGATATTTGACTGACAAGGAAAAGTACTTTTAAAAGACAAGAAAAACAAAATTTCAAGAAATTTTAAATTCTTCTTCTGGTTTTCCATCTATTTAAAGTCTTAGTCACTTTCACTGTCCCAACTTGATTTTCTGTTTGTAATACTAGATACTTTTTCTTAAGACTGATGATTTACTTAAAAGTTCATGTATGTCAATATCACTATGAACTACATTATGATGTGAGACTCTAATGCACCAATAAAAATAAAAAATATATAAATAAAACTGACCAGGAATGGTAGAAGCTGGTAAATTGATTTACGTGCATTTCTGTATTGAGATTGACTTACAGGAATTGTGCACAAATTATCAAATAGTCTTCTATTTAAAAGATCTCTTTTAAACTTTTCATTTGTTGTATCAATTCTCTTAAACAAAAACGTTATCCCCAGATGTAAAGACTAAAGTATGCTACAATTGGGTGCATTTTAGTTTGATTATGGCTTGTCTACACAGAAGACTCCAAGGTATAATTAAGACAATTATCTAAATAATTAAGGGCAAATAATAATTTTGTCTTGAATATACAAGCAATTATCCAATTAGGGAATCTCAGAATTAAATAGCCAAGTGGGATTCTTACAGTGGTATTTTGATGATTTAAGTGTAGATGAATCATAAACATTAGGATTAAATTTCCCCTGAAAGAATCTTATGTTTAGAATCTATGGAGAAATATACTTGGCAGAGTATATTTTGAATTATATTAAAACCAAAGACTCATGAAAATAGTTTGAGATAATTTGCAGAAACAAAAATCATATCACCACATAGAGTGAGCCTGCAAATAAAACAATTAGCTGGAGGTTTAAAATCATAAATATATTTGTCAGAAATTCGATGATCATTACCCAGTCATTTATTCATGCCTTCAAAGAATATTGTCTGAACTCCTACTATGTTAATTATTGCGCTGGGTTCTAGCTTTATATATAAGAACAAAAAAGTCTTCCCCTATACCTCTTAGGGATTACAGGCTCCTGAAGAGATTGATACACCAATACAAGTATAAAAAATATTTCAGTTTTGCTTCCTCTTTTTTTGTTTTTGAGGTACTGGGGATTGAACCCAGGGGCATTCTACCTCCGCGCTACACCCCCAGCCCTATTTTTTTATACTTTATTTTGAAACCGGGTCTCACAAAGTTGCGGAGGGCCTCAGTAGGTAGAGAGAAAGAGAGACAGGGATAGAGAGACAGGGAGAGAGAGAGAGAGAGAGAGTGTGAGAGAGAGAGAGCTGAGGCTGGCCGCGAACCCGGATCCTCCGGTCTCCGCCTCCCAAAGTACTGGGATTACAAGCGTGCGCCACCACGCCCGGCGCTGCTTCCTCTTTTTTTTTTTTTTTAAAGAGGCCATATCCTGAATCCTTATGAAAAAATTAGAAATGAAAATGAGAAGCTGGGCATGGTGACGCAGGCCTGTAATTCCAGTACTTGGGAGGATTGCGGGTTCCAGACCAGCCTCAGCAACTTACGGAGGCACTTAACAATAAAAATAGAAAGGGCTGAGGGTATAGCTTGGAGATAGACTGCCCATGAGTTCAATCCCCAGTACCAAAGGGAAAAAAATGAAAATGAGATATGCCTTAAATAAATTGGGAAAAGGTAGAAACTTTTTGTACTAATACATTTTTCTAAATCTGTTGTTCTATCTTTATCATAACAAGGGCCCTCCTCAGGGAGGCCTTTCTAGAAGATTTGCAGTCACCTGTTACTGTTCATGTAACTTCATAATGCCTATCACTACCTGAAATTGTCATATTTATTTATTATCTGTTTTGCTACATGGAAATAAAAATTACATGTTCACTATTGAGTTTAAGAAATAATAATTAATAAACATCATCCCTCAAGTCTCCATAGAGGAAAGAGTACTTCCACTCCACTCCAAGGATGTAAAACATAAAATATCATGAAGTGAAAGTAGCAGAAATGAAGGCAAAAATAATATAACAAGCTCAAGATCACTGTGTTTAGGATGGGATGAGTCATTCAGTAGACGACATTACTCAGAGTAGCAGGACATAAATGATTTGAGCTGGTCACAAAGATTATATTGAGCCGAGCATGGTGGCGCATGCCTGCAATCCCAGTATTTGGGAGGCTGAGACAGGAGGGTCTCAGGTCTGCAGCCAGCCTCAGCAACTTCGGGAGGCCCTCCATAACTTAGCAAGACCCCATTTCCAAGTTAAAAAATAAACAGACACACTCAAAAGGGACCAAATGGCAGCGGCAACAGAGGCTGCAGCAGCACCATCTTGGCAGGACCTTACTGGCGGCTACCAGCATTGTGGCTTCTACACAAGACCAACAGAGATACCAGCGACCTGTTGTGAATCCAGCAACTGCAGAATAGCAGCAGTGAAGGTGAGCAGCAACTCGTTCGACGTGTGACACAGACCAGAACTGCCGCGACGGCAGAAGCGGCAGCGGCGCCATCTTGGTCAGACCACGACGACAGCAACTGGCATTGCGGCTTCTGCAGGCCACCAACAAAGAAACCAGGGACCTTTTCTAAAACCAGCACTGCAGAGCATCAGCGACAAAAGAGAGCAGCAATTCATTCCACACTCGGCAGAGTCTCCAGGGCCCGGAGGCCTGACCAGAACCTGCGGCAGCAGCTGAGCCCACCCCCCACCCCAGAGATTAAGAGCAGTGCTCAATGAGGCTGTAAGTCAACGAGCCGCCCCAGGGGGAGACCACCCAGCATGGCCACAGGGACTCACAGGGTCTGGGACAGTGCGGATTGCCCCAGCAGAGGTGGGAGTGGGGTTTGCTGTGGAACGTGGTAGACGTGTGGATAAGCAGACAGTCCCTGGCAACATTTGGGTGGGACAGACTTGCAGCCCGCAGGTCACAGCACCCTTATGGAGTCCCCAGGGATCATCACAGGACATACAGCTGTGGTACCTGGAGAAAATTGGACCAAACCAGTCCTCTCTGTGGAAAATGTGGAGTTCAATGTTTGCTCAGAATCGGGTCAAAGCGACACCCACCACTTCTATAGGCAAAGAGAGACACAAGCCCGGGGCCTCCTAAAGGTGACACCGGCCATAGGTGTAGACAGAGAGAGAATAGGGATAGCCCAAGTGGAGACCGTGGAGACGCATGCTTGCAGTGAGAAGGGGCAATAGTGGCACTGGTTGCCTGCACAGGTAGTGAGAGGCACCTGACAAGGGTCCCAATCATTGATGGAGATCAAGAATTGGACCTGCAAATGGACATTATACCGAGCAAGTGAGAATAACCATTCAGGAAAGGCTATTCACCTTTAAGGCTCACCTAGTAGCAACTATCTACCTCCAGGATAAGAAACTATAAAGGGAGAGAGATTAGACATAGGATACTTACAGAGTAAGAGAGAGAGAGAGCTACCAAAAGCAACAAAGGTGTAAACATAAGAAACCTGAAATCATGAAAAGGAAGAATAGCAAAGAAACAATGAGCTCCCATAATCCCACAACAACAGAACCCACCAACTCAGAAGTGCAAAGATTACCAGAAGGACAATTCAGAACTTTAATAGTAGAAATGATACAGGATTTCTGAGAAGAATTCAGAGAGAGCCTGAAAGCAATGAAGGACCTAATAAGCAAAGAATCCAACATTCTGAACAGGAATCAAAAAGAAGCTCTGAAGGAAGTGAAGGATGCAATAATTGAAATGAAGGCATCAATATAGACCATCAACAATAGACTAGACCACATGGAAAACAGAACCTCACTTTTAGAAGATGACCTCTCCAAAAATGAATGCATAGTATATAAATTAGAAAAAACAATTCGACAGCATGAATTGGACATTGAAGAGATCTCAGCCAGTCTTAAAAGAGCAAACCTAAGAATAATAGGCATAGAAGAGGGATTAGAAGTTGAAACTAAAGGAATCAATAATCTATTCAGAGAAGTAATATTAGAACATTTTCCAAACATAGAAAGACAGGTCAACACACAGGTACAGAATGGGAGAAGATTTTTGCCAGCTACTCCTCTGATAGAGGACTAATATCTAGAATATACAGAGAACTTAAAAAAAATCACCACTAAAAAAACAAATAATCCAATCAAAAAATGGGCAAGTGAACTAAATAGACACTTCACAGAAGAAATACAAATGGCCAATAAATGTATGAAAAAATGTTCAACATTATTAGCAATCAGAGAGATGCAAATCAAAACTACCCTGAGATTTCACCCAACCCCAATTAGAATGGCAATCATTACAAACACAAACAACAACAAATGTTGGTGAGGATGTGGAGAAATAGGAATTCTAATACACTGCTGGTGGGATTGCAAATTAGTGCGACCACTTTGGAAAACAGTGTGGAGGATTCTGAGAAGAATGGGAATGAACCTACCATATGACCCAGCAATACCACTTCTAGGCATCTACCCAAAAGGTCTGAAACCAAACTACCAGACTAATGCATGTGTATCTGTTTGTAGCTGCACAATTCACAATTGCCAAACTTTGGAACCAGCCAAGGTGTTCATCGAGAGATGAATGGATCACAAAACTATGGGATATGTACACAATGGAATTTTACACAGCCATAAAGAAGAACAAAATTACATCATTTTCAGGGAAATGGAGGGCACTGGAGAACATTATGCTAAGTGAGATTAGTCAGTCACAAAGAGTGAAAAGTCGGATGTTCTCCCTAATATGTGGAAGCTAGGGAGAATTTGACTTTGAAGGGAACCCCAGACAGAGAAGGAGAAAACCTTAGTTGAGCAAGGAAGGTGACCTAATTGGGTGAGACAGGAGGGGGGAAGAGGGAAATACACTAATGCACATGATGTGTACACACAAACTTATCAGAGTCAATCACTATGCTGAGCACGGAAAGGAGCGAAGGGGGAGGGAATAGGGTGGGATTTGAGGGACCACTAAATGAGCAATGTGTGCATGCATGCTTCTGATACCCTGATACTTATCAAAACGTATAACTACAATGCACCAATAAATGTAATAAATAAAAAATGGGAAAAAAATAAATTAAAAAATAAATTAAAAAAATAAATATATAAACTTGGACTGGGGGTGCAGCTCAGAGGTAGAATGTCCCTGTGTTCAGTCCCCAGTACCCCATCCACCCAACATACACAAGATTATATTGAATCAGGGAAGGTGACCAGAGGATAAGTACTTGAGAGGACATTGATCATGTATGGGAAGAGCATGTGCCCAGTAAAGCCAGAAATGGTAGGTAGGGAGGCACAGGATACAAAGAAATTTGACCATTGGCAAAGAAGCTCCTACAATGGATGTGGGAAGTAGTAAGGTCTTTGTGGTTTGGGCCTTAAAATAAACTAAGTCTCAAGTTTACTTTTACTCTATTATCAGGAGGGTAAAGGCAGCAGAGCTCCTTAGCCTTAAATACTCAACAAATTGCCTTCGTTTACTTCATTCCATAGGTAGAGATCTCGCTTGCATATCCTGTTCCCACCATATCATCTGATTTTCAAATGTCTCGGGTTTAATAAAATCTGAAATATATATTGCCAAGAAAATATCATCTGTGATTTTAGGCCTGTTTATTTTAGAAGAAATATAATCCTCATGTTTATGATTCATTTACACTTAAATCCAAGAACCACTGAGAGAAACCCATCATACATCCAAGATAGTTCTTGTCATTCATGTATCATTTATAAAAGTTTTTCTTAAGTTATGTAACTATGAAGATTAAACCATATCTAATTTGGCAAGTTAAGAGATATGGCTTCTTAATTTAGGGAGTGACATAACCAGATTGAGAACATGAGGAACACAGGACTTTTGCGCTCATCCAATTCCCTCACCATAGAAGAAGAAACTGAGGGGCAGAGGGGTCACCTGACACATCTGCAGTCACATTCAACTTAGGGAAGAAAGAGAGCAAATAAATGGTTCAGTGTTTAATTAATGCATCACTTTGAGCACATGAACACTAACATCCCAGCATGCCAAATAATGCTCACTTAATGAATAGATCAATGTCATTGGGACTTCACCTATCAGGTAAATGTGCTGTAGTGTGCCACTTGGCATATTCATTAATCATCCATATATAATGGGGGCCCTATGATGGGCTTTGTACCAAATTGTCTTATCAGACACAGTTATTGGCCTTGATAAGCTGTTAGCTAAAAATAACAAAGTGAATAAAGTATTCAAATATTAAAGAAACTTATTAGATTAATGTAAAAAGACATAACTAACTTTGGATAGCTATTTGAATGAGAATAAATAAAAATGTGCACATTACATTCAATGTGAAATGTCTCTTTTCATTTTATGTGCATGAAAATCATTTATGGAACAGAGAATGTAAGGGGCTCTTCAATTAGACTGCACAGCTAGAGGAAACATAGAGAAGACCAAGAGAAGGTCCAGGGGCAAGAGGCAGAATTTAAGTAAATGGAGTTGGGGAGAAAGCGATGGCCATGGAGCAAAGGGAGGTGAGGCACTTGTAGGGATGACAGTGTGAACATGAGCTGGTGGAAAGAAGAAATGCTTCAGGAACCCTAGGAAAGGGATTAGAGCTTGAATAGATACATGTTGTCGTTCGCAGTATGTGAGGTTTAGCTGTGTCACTTGGAAAAGACACTTATGTGAAACTTTGCTTACAAATACAGGTAAGCATATGCTCTTTAAAAGGATAGATAAAAATTAAATAATGTTTTATCACTCTATATACAGATCAAGTTGAACCTGGAGATGAGATGTTTGGAGAGATGCTAGGTTTTTCTGAGTTCTATCCTTAAGTAAGTAGTACTACCACAGTTCATTGTGAAGCAAAGATCATACTCAGAGAATTTTCAAACATGATCACTCTCATGTGCTTTCTCCTTTCTTTTGTTTTCCTATATGAACCTCTTTTAGTCAGTCCACCTGGAATGTCCAAAGATGGAGAAAGAGTAACTGACGACTATGTGAGACTGGGAGAAATTCCACTGTTTCCTTGGCGGCTAGTGTTAAGCTAGCAGAATGTAGGTCAGAATAAGGTTATTCCGATGGCCTGTTGGTGCTCCTGTGATGTAATGGGGAAAATACCAGATTTGGAGTCAGAAGACCTAGGGTTGAAGGAGAAGTCTGCTACTGTCACCTGCTAACTGCATGACTTGGATAAATTACCTAATATTCCTGAGGCTTCATTTCTCCATCTACACAACAGGGATAATACAAACATTAGAATTTGTCATGGAAATTAGATGCTATTAATTTAAAGCACCTAGCACAGTGCCTGATATTCAGCCAAAAGTTAATACATATCTTTGTTCTCCTTCTTCCTATCATTTAAGTCTCCAGATATTTTGAAGCAATCTTCAAGTTCTTTAGAGAAGAAAAAAATAAAGCTAAAAAGGCTTGGGGAAGGGGTGAATCCTTGCTCTTAATGAGTGAGAGGAACAGGAAAGGGAAGCTCAAAATATAATTTATGCAGGCCTGTCAATTATTCTTATTTCATGTTAAAATGATGACTATTATACATTTTGTAAATGTTAGCTATCCAGAACTGTCAGATGGTTGTTACGTTGCTTTGAAATGATTCTAAACATCACATGATAATGGGGAATACTAACAGAGTCAAACTTAGTGGTAGAAAATCAACTCTTTTCCAGGTATTTCACTTACTTAATGATTTGTAAAATGATCATACAGAGAAATGGAGAGAAAAGAAATTAATATGCGACATGGGCATAGTAACATAACACAGTGAATAATCGAGTTCCATAATAGAGAAGATTAGAAGGACACCCCTGAGATCAGGAATGTCTGATTTCTAAAGAGCCTTCATAGCTCAGAGCTGACGGTTCTGCCCTATTGTCTAGATGGTTTCTTTCCAATGTGGGGCTCTTTGGTGAACTCACGTTAGCCATGCAATCCTTTCAGATGGTTGTACTATCACTAACCCTACTCACCATTTATTCCATTGCATAGGGTTTCACTTCTACAAATAAACCTAAAACACAGCACCATGCTCCCCTTAAATGATGGACAGCAGGTGGCACTCTTTTTTTAAATTAAGTACCCTACTGGTTTCTTAAACATACATATGATAAGATGATAAGCCTTATTTCCAACATTAGGCAAGATGCTATGTACATGGAGACTAGATAATAGAGTAATGGCTTATGAAAGATTAGATTTTTTGACAATTCAAGTTTCCCATGAAATCTCAAGGCAATGTACAGTTTGAAGCAGTGAACTCTTACTTTGTACCCCCAAAATCTCATTGATTTACTCTGGTGCTCACTGATATGCTTATGTTAATGAATATAAAATTCCAACAGACACTTACACACATAATCTTACATTCAAATAAAAATGCATCCAGATAGCAGAAACTAGCAAATTCTTAGGGAAAAACCTGTACAACATAGTTTGTTGATGACATAATTACAAAAACGCACCTTAAACATACCCAGTGACTAGATTCTGCATTCCTCACTAGACCATCAGCTGCTGGAGGAAAGGATTTCAGACCCTGTTTTTTGCATGCTTTATGTAGAGTGCAAACATTTTTGATGTAGCATTGAAGTCTGTACACCTGCCATGCAAATTGTTTTTAAGTAATTGTTTTAGTTGGACGTCAAGTGAAATCTCATTTAACCCTCTCTAATCTAACTCTAAGCCAAAAGCAATATTTAGATGTGGAAGGTACATGCTTTTTCATTGGTATTTCCAGTCTAGACTTTTTTTCAGATTGGTATAAGGTTTACCTTTGTTCTCCGGACATTTTCCACATTTGAAGGTCGGTTTTCACATGTTTTGTCCATCTGTTGGCAAAGTTCATGTCTTCATTCTTTTATTCAGTCCACATATTTTTAAAAGAAGATATACTATGTGTTCAGTATTTTGATGAAAATTGGCAGCTCACTGGTGACCTAGATTTGTAAGTCATGGACTACTAAAAAATATAGCAGACTCGGAATTGTCCTGTAGAAATCAGAAGAAGTAATAAAAGGTGATGCCTACTAAGGGCTTACTATCCACTAGGCAATGTTTAAAGTATTTAAAAGTTGGAAATTTTATTCTGCATAATTTAACTCTGCATAATTATTAATACCATTTTACCTATGAAGAAACTGAGGCACAGAGAAGTTAGTGAATCCCAAACTATCTTGTAGCTGGTAAGTGGTGACTCTGGGATTTGAATCCAGCAGTCAGCGTGGCTCCAGAGTATGTCATTTTTAACCACTTCAGGAGACAGCCTCAGAAAGTGCAAGTGAGTTCAGGCAACTTATTTTTCTTGCAGCTAAGGCAAAAAAGAAAAACAGTCAAAGATATGGTTTTGTGTTTTTAATAAGAGAAATAATATTCTGGGACATTGTTTCCCCTGGAACTAATTTCAAATCTGAATTAATTAGCAGGAGAATTGCATTTAAAAGGCATATTACAGGACACACTGGATCGTGGCCTTAATTGGACAATTGGCTTTTTATGCCACAGTAGATACAGAAACACTATTTAACCCAACAGTTCTTATATTAACACTTCAAATAAGCAGAGATCGTTATAGCTCCATACTTCACATCTTGAGCCTACATAACAGAAGCTAGAAACAGAGTATTGGGACCATCTGGATGATGAAATAGTAAATATTTCCCTTAGACTATCTTTCCTCAGTATCAAATGTCTGAAAATTGCACAGGTGCTGGATTTTATTCAATTTGCAAGCAAATCCTTTCATTAATACCTTAATTACAGTCATTCTACATTGCTGACTACCATGAGAAACAGGTATGAGAGAGGCAAAAGAGACCTTCTCTAGGGAAAAATTGAATAGCCAGACTATTACCTATAGCACAGAAAAAAGGCCAACTCTTTTCAGTATGGAAATCAGCAGCATCCTACTCCTGCTTCCAACCAGCCTTCCTCGGCCACGTCTTATGCCAGATATGGAGTGCACACATATAAATATGACATGATGGCAGAGAGCTTTACCAACAACGTTACCAACTAACAATTATTTTTCCCAAAACATTGATATCGTTTTAAACTCTTAGACTAGTTATTGGCTGAGAACTGAGAGTTTTCCATCACAGCATGTGGCTTTAACCCAGAGTTTCTCAATTTCTGCACCAGTGACATTTGGGTAGCATTTTTCTTTGTTGCAGGGTGCTATCTTGTGCACTGCAAGATGTTTAGCAGCATCCGTATCCTCTACCCATTAGATGCCAGTACTACTACCACCCCCAGTTGTGATAACCAAAAGTGTCTCTAGAGATCACTTCTGGTTGAGAACCACTACTTTAACCTGAAAATATTTTAGAGCAAGTGTTAAAAAAATAAAACAAGAAAAAACAATAGCAAAAATTCTCAGGAGAGTTTGAGCCAAGCTCATATTTTATGCATTATAAGTTATTGGGTTCCCTAACAGGAGACAGTTACAGTGTACATAACACATGTCTAGGGAACTAAAATATGCAATTCACTATTTAAAGTTATTTTAGATGGACCACTTAAAATATTAGCAAACGTTTAAGTCAAACACAGAGGCCAAAGACTTTTGCCAAGGTGTTTTTTTTTCTCCAAGGAGTACCATTCCCTTTACCTCAACCTTGCTTACCATGAAAAAATTTCTGAATCGCAACTAAATGTCATTGGTGCCTAAAATATTTCTGAATCTCAACTCTTAATATTATGAACTGTTTTCTCAGCCCTTCAATTCAAATAGATCCAAGAGGGTATAGACTAAGTCTTATACACACGATATCTGATTAGGCTCAGCAGAGATCACCTGTTAGCTGCATTTTTCTGTTTCTCACACTGAAAAACAGGCATCCAAAAGCCTAGTACGATAATGCTCCGTGTGTTTGTAGCACATGTTGAACATTCAACACACAGTTTTTTCCCTCTACATATATATTTTATGTAATCGTTTACTGTGTACTTATTTCCAAAAAAGTATTTAAAGGTGGTTAAACACATAATATAAGAAGAGAAAGGAAAGGAATAAGTTATTAAGAGAAAGAGGGAAAACAAGGTTGTGAAAACCGAGCATGAGGTTGGTGCTCCAGTCCTCTCAGTGGTGAAGATTAAGCAACAAATGTGGCTTTTGGAAGACATGGCAAAGAGGAAACCATAACCAGTTGCAGGGTTCAGGGTCTCAAAGAGAAATAAATTGCTTAACTAAAGTCACAATATTATAGTGATACATGTGTACATATGTTTATAGCAGCACAATTCACAGAAGTCAAATTATGAAACCAATCCAGGTGTCCGTCAGCAGATAAATGGATAAAGAAAAGGTGATATATACACACACAATGGAATTTTACTCAGCCATAAAGAAAAACAAAATTATTTCATTTGTAGGAAAATGGATGGAACTGGAGACTATTATGCTAAGTGAGATTAGTCAGTCTCAGAAAATCATGTGGTATGTTTTCTCTCATTTGTGGAAGCTAGGGAGAAAATAGGGAACATAAGGGAGTTTAAGGCAAGATAGGTCTGTGGAATATTTAAAGGGGTTTAGGGGTGAGAATTTGGGAGGGGAAGAGGAAGGACTGAAGAAAAGGACACTTCAAATAATACTATGGCAATATGGTAAGGGTATTATTACCAACCTCACTAACTCCTGTGGGGAAAGAGGAGGGGTGAATGGGATGTATGGGGAGGGAAGTACACAAAGAGCTGTGTGCATGTATGTTTTGAACACATTGAACCTCATTGTGATTATGTATAATTGCAGTGCACCAATAAAATAAAAAAGGAAGAAATAAATTGCTTAAGAGAAATTCAACTATTTCTTATACTCTACCAGAAAAAAAAACTAATCTGCAGATTATACTGAAAGAGACATGAACTACAGTGTCAACTACATTCAAGTAATAATGAATACAATAATAAGCTTTGAATGAAAGTATTTATAATAGATATCAATATGAAGCAATGGTATAATGTCAAAATTCAGTTTAGCAAAATGTTATGGATAAGGAAGTAAAATGATGAGGTATTGAGCTCTGCTGGCTTGGATGAATCCAGTATCAATCATGATTAGAGGAATACAAGCACTACATCATCTTAGGAAGTTATTATTGCTAATAATGTATCAACTGATATTACCTAAGTCATGGCTGACTGTCAAGTGGCAGTTATGTTCTATAAGGAGTACCTGGGATGTGGTTCTTTTTATGTTACTTCTCCTCCTCCTCCTCCTCCTCCTCCTCCTCCTCATCATCATCATCATCATCATTATTATTATCATTATTATTATTTTGGTACTGGGGATTGAACCCAGGATCATTCTACCTCTGAGCTTCACCTCAGCCCTATTTTATCTTTTTATTTTGAAACAAGGTCTCGCTAAGATGTGGAGGTCCTCGCTAAGTTGCTGAGGCTGGTTGTGAACCTGAAATCCTCCTGTCTCTGCCCCCTAAATACTGGGATTATGTGCTACCATGCCTGGATTACAGTTATATTCTTTTTTTATACATTTATTGGTGCATTATAATCTCACATCATAATGTAGTTCATAGTGATATTGAAATACACGCACACAGCACTTAGTAAGCTTTCCCCTGACTCCCTCCTCACTCTCTCCTTCCCCATACACAATATTCGGATTGGCATTGGTATTCCCACATATGTATAAAATGTCAATGAAAGTGTTTCCTTCATTAATTCTCCCTTTCCCCCACCACCCTTCCTTAGACTACCTCCCTTGCTCCACTGGGATTTCCCCTCCATTATCTGAAGTCCCTTTTGTATCCCAGTTACTCTCTATCTTCTGCATATGAGAGAAAACATATGCCCCTTCACTTTCTGTGACTGGTTAACAATAAAGCTTGTCAAGACCATGAGTTTACAGTCATATTCTTAATAGTCAACTATATTAGAAGAAGGATTATCGTCCTTCAAAAGTTTAATGGCCTACCATGGCAATGTGCCTAAATAGATACCATCTATCATTTGTTTTGGTACTTGGCTAAAGAAAACCCCTTGGAAAAGGAAATGAAAACTCTATTAAAAATAACCAAAATAACCAGAAGAAGGGAGAAAGGGAAGAAGAAAAGGAGGGAGGGAAGGAAGAGAGAGAAAGCTTAAGAACTAAGAAGTTCCATATCATAAAAATTCTTTGCAATAATCTAAACCCAAAAAATTTTAAGGAAGATATAACTAGAAACAACCACATTTCCTCCAAAATATTGGTAAAGCACCAACAAAATATCTATTTTTGAGCTATGGATCTTTCTGGTATGTCTTCCAACATGAACTTGTGTGGAGTATTAAAAATTGCTAGAAATTCTTTGCTTCTCCTCCCATTCAGACATAAATTCTCCTTGTGTCTGGAGTGACCTTTATGTCCAGCAAGATGATTGATAAAATATTCAGAAGTGTATCCTGGGGCTGCTGAGGTTAGGTGATAGGAAGCTTTGTAGCTTCTACCTGACTCCCTTGTACCTGAGAGTCCATATATAAAAAGCTCAACTCTCTGCAGACTCCATGCTTAAGAGAACAGTGAAATGCTTCACTCTTAGCTGACCTACTCTCTCAAGGCAAGTGACCTGTGAGCACGGCTGTCTAAGGCCCTTTGGATGAGCCCAGACTGTGAATAATACCATGGACAGAAGAATTACGCAGTTGAGCCCTGCCTGAATTCCCAACTTGCAAATGTGATATCTCATAAAATGGTTATAGTTAAGCTCCTAAGTTTTAGTTAGAGGGAGTTAACAATAAATATCAGGAACGTGTGTGTGTGTGTGTGTGTGTGTGTGTGTGTGTGTGTGTTTCCTTTCTTTTCCTCCTCCTCCGCCTTCTTCATCTTCATCTTCTCTCACTCATAACCTCTCTCTTCCTGAAGTTTGCCTTTTTCTATTTGGTCATGTTAGGAAAAAGCAAGTTACTGAATTTCTGACTTTTATATTTTTTGTAGCTTTATAATGAAGACCATGCATATGTGTGATGGTCACTTTTACATAAGCAAGTCTGGAGGTAATCTTATAAACATTTTGAAGAATCCAAAACTATTTTGCTATTTAACATCCATTTTCTAACAAAAATATGGTAGAGTTATTTTACTTCTATACAACTAGCATACTGTACTTAGTTTCATGAAAAATTCTATTTCAAGATGATTGTATTAGAAATAGGAATTATCTGGCTGATTCTTTCCTGCATCTGAATTTTATATGTGTGCTTGCTTTTACCAATTCTCCAGCTTGTTTTGATAAAAGACTTCTCCAAAAATAATAAAATTTCAAGCTGTCTTCACGTGAACACCTCAAATGAAAAAGTTAAACATGATTCTCTTGATTCATGTCATAGATTGCTTATGTTGAAAATTAAATTTAGTTTTGATGACTCTTGAGTCACATCAAAATATTGTAAGTCTGTTTTTAATTTTTTCTTGAATTTACCTAATTATAAAATATGAAGATGGAATGCCAATTTTTGCTGCCCTTTGGGTTATACATATTTTTCAACTTTCTCTGAAACATTTTATATTTGAAAACTCACATTCAGGAATCTATCGTCCACCAAGTGCTGTGTGTGTGTATGTCTCTATCACCCTGAACTACATTATGATGTGAGACTACAATGCACCAATAAAAGTATACATGAAAAAAGTAAAACAAAGAAAATAGTCCATTATCATTTTCTCTGCCAGAATTGTAACCTATTTAGTACACACACTACTTAAATTGCTTACATATAAGGTGTCCATTTGAAATTAATGTAATTTTAAGATAGTTTTTATGTGTGTCACATTATAATATTACAACTGACACTATATTACAAGTCTATTATAAAGATTTGAGGATTATCACGCATTCTTTTTTATTAATCAACACTGTATTATTTAAAAAATTTCAGCCATCTTAACAATATGTCAGGCAACGTTAAATTCACCAAATCTTTAGCCCTAAGAAAATTATAACTCATTCTTTACCATAGTTCATTAAATTGAATTACACCCTTATAATGAAGTAAGCTTACATGAATTAAGTTATAAATTACATTTTGATATATGAACAAATGCAATTAAAATACCTTTGTAAAAATATGTTTAATTGTTCAAATGACTTCTTTCCTTTTTTTTTTTTTTGCAGTACCGGGGGATTGAACCCAGGGGCGTTCTACCTCCGCGCTACACCTCCGGCCCTATTTTTTTATACTTTATTTTGAAACCGGGTCTCACGAAGTTGCGGAGGGCCTCACTAAGTAGAGAGAGAGAGAGAGAAAGAGAGAGAGAGAGAGAGAGAGAGAGATGAGGCTGGCTGCGAACCTGGATCCTCCGGTCTCCGCCTCCCAAAGTACTGCCATTACAAGCGTGTGCCACCACACCCAGCGACTTCCTTCCTTTTATATTCATGAATCCTTTTGAACAGGAAAATTCAGGGCAACTTAAAGATCGAAAATATTAAAAACAATTCAGTTGATATTTGAGATTCAATTCAGTTATTCCATTAATTGCTTATCAGTCCCATACATATATATGCTTTGTGTGCATATAGGTGTGTATGTACATATATGCACAAATGTTGGCCTAATGGAATTGTATTGACAGTTTTACCTAAATTAGAATAATTCAATTGTCTATAAAGAGCCCATTTGGAGAGTGACTTTAAATGTTTACAGGATTAAATACAACACACTCTTTTTTATAAAGCCCACATCATCATAGCTTTAAAAAAACAGCTATTTTTATGATCATGACTTTTTTCCTAATGGAGAACAGCTTCTCAAAAACATGTACTTTGATACTCACATTTCTAAACGCTTGGGATTTTAAACTTTCACTTTCATAAAAATGTGTTCTCTTTTTCAAAAGTTTAAACTTGTAGAACAGTATATTTAATTTTAGTGCAATTAAGGAATCACTGGCTCTTATGTGTATTTTATTGCTTAGTGTATCTAACAATAAGGTGTTAGAGGGAATAGCCAAGAAAACAAATTCCCAAAACTATTATATCCAAAGTGATATGGTTATAGCTAAGACCAGGCTTAAATGACATCAATTATGTTTCTTAAATTACTTAAGGGTATCAATGACTATTTATTCATTAATCCAATCTTCAATATTCAAAATTAAGATGCACGGTTGTCATATTTGACACTGAGGATGAATCTAGGTGAATATAAATTCACTAATTAATTGATGCTGTCAACATTTTGTGAATATGCAAGGAAACTTCCTAAGCACTTAGGGCAACATAATGCCAGTAATATACAGATTTTTAAGAGAAGGACCACCCCTGTGGTTTTGATATTTACCAGGTATCGTGGAATATCCCAGTATGCTAAAATGTTGATAAAGGACATTCATTCTGACCCTGTTGAATGATAGTTTGTAATAGTTTATTTTTTAAAATACTTTTATTGGTGCACTGTAATTATACATTATACTGAGGTATAGAGTAACAGGAACATACATGCACACAACTCTTGGGACATTTCCCTCTGGGTCTTCCCCCACTCCCTCCCCTTCCCTGTACATGTCTTTGAGATTGGCATAGGTAATTTAATATACATTTTCAACTGTTATTTCAACTGTTATATTCTTTATGTCTCTATTCCCCTTCCTCCCTTCATTCCCTAAACTCCCTCCATTACTCCACTGGAGTCTCTGCTCCTCTATCTGAGGCTACCTTTGTTTCCCAATTTCTATCCAGCTTCCACATATGAGAGAAAACATACAACTATTCGTTTTTTGAGACTGGATAACTTTGCTTAACGTAATATTCTCAAATTTCATACATTTTCCTGCAAATGACATCATTTTGTTCCTCTTTATGGCTGAATAAAATGCCATTGTGTGTATATACCACAATTTTGTGATTCATTCGTTGCTGGACGCCTAGACTTGTTCCATAATTTGGCTGTAATAGTTTCTTATAATTGGCAGATTTTTCTGATTATTAACATTATAATGTTCAGACTAACCATAATCTCATATAAATTTTTGTAATCCTACTATTTTAATTATTATCTCAATTCAAAATGGGTTCTAGTAGACAATCATATTTGATCTCTTAGGAGCTGAATTACAAGCCTTTTTGTTGTTGTTGTTTGGTTTTTTAGACATGATTTTTTTTATGGTATTACAAATAAGAAAACTTTTCCCATTATTAGTTATAGAAACCATCTTGGTGAAATGTCACCTTTCTGTTAGTAGAGGTATTTGCTAAGATACCTTAGTCCAGCAAGGCATAGGGACATAGAGAATGAGCCGGAGGTTTAGAGACCATGTAAGCACTGATCTCAGAATTTATTTCACTTGTATAATCTGGTGATATCAACTGGCAATTGCATTTTTTAAAATATCAAAACAAAACATAGAGATAATTTTATATTTTATCTGATCTAGTGTCATGTTCTAAAGAGCCCCCTCCCTGGGTTAAAAAAAAATCACTTCATTGCAATTACAATGAGAGTTCATTTTAAAAGTAAAATGATTTGAGCTTTATTAGGTAAGACTATTCTCTTTTGATAAGAATCACACAATAAATTTCTGTCTTGCTTAGTATAAGGAACTTGGGGATAAGCTTTTGTGGTTTTAAAATCCAGCATGTCTAACTAAGAATATAGTCCTGTCTTCCTTGCTATTAGCTGGGTAAGACAGTAACCTTCCAGGGGTTTACACTGTCGCCAGTAAATCTTTTCCAGTAACCAGACACCATGATTTGGACTCAAAAGGAGATTTACTCTTAACATGTGGGAATTCATGTTCAAATCTATCATCACTTCTCTTATTGGTGCTACATTTGTGTTCCGTGTCCTCTGGTGAACTGCAATCACTTTAGTGTTCCCTGTGAAATGAGCAATAAGCCATCTCCTCCAAAGCATGTCTGTTTTGTCAGAAAACAGATACGGGGCACAGAAGGATGAACAAACCTGTTTTTCTAACTATATCATCCCAGTTCCTGTCCTACCTCTATGAGAACTGCTTTTCTCTTTCTTTCGTTTCCTTGCTCTAACTTCCAAATTGGTTTTTGCTTTTTCAACTCAGAAGTTGTTTTTGATGCTAAGGGCTCCAACAACAAGCCTCTGTCCAGGCACACCTCGAATCTCTTTCGCTCTTTCCACCCTCTCATCTAGCCCATTACCGTAGGTGTCTGGTATAGGCGATATGTGTCTATCGTAAATCTCGCCATTGGTTCAAACCATGTACAAAGCCATCCTTACAGTTTTCAGAAAATCGACTTTTCCTACTGCTGACACATGCCCAGTCCAGAATTCCATCATCATTATTGCAGCACAGAGATTCTGCAATATTCAAGTGGCTCTCTTGTATTCTTTCCCTGCCCCCACTCTCCCGAGGGGGTTATGAAATTCTGCCACTTTTCCATACAACATGTTTCTTGTTTCTTCTCTCTCCCTATTACCTCACTCCCAGCCATGGCTCTTTAACTTGAACAATAAAAATCCTAATTTTCACTTCAGTGGTCTTTCTACTCTTCCAGTTTTGCTGTAAAATGCATTCTCCCTGAAAATATAACACTTAAATGCTTATTTTCAGTGGTTCTCTTTTTCCAGTGTCTCATGACTTCCAATAGCCAAAGCAATGTCCCTGAGAGCACATGGAGGGCAAATTGTTGTTATTGTTCCTGGTACATATCCCAAAGTGCCCTACATAGAAAGTTGGAACTAAATTTGGAACTAACCTCAGGCCCAGTGCCCTCCATAAAACATTGGCACCTCCTTATTCAAGAAAGTTTCAGAGGTCATTTGGTTAAGGGAAGGATCTGATAGGAAGATGGGGAAGAGAGAAGAGATGAAAGGAGTTTGGTGTAAATTCATCACAAGTCCAGTGAAGATCAGATCAACTGGACCAAATATAAACAAGTGAATTTTAAAAATATGATTTGGAATTTCTACTATGAACACTAAATTGATTTCTAATAAGATAAATTCTGATTGACTTCCTGAGCCAACTCACTCATTAAGTGGCTGGAATACTTCCTTTGCAATCAAAGTTCTAGGATGTGATATTTAGCAAATTTATTTACATTGCTGAACTTTGGCTACATTATAGATGAAGCAGATTTCTGTGGAATAGACTGGAAGCCTGAACAATAATGACCACACTGCACACCTCCATCTGCAGTCTGGTTCACCACACTGTTCATTCATTAATTTATTCATTTAATAAAACTCTCTTTAGCCATTCCCATGTGCCAGCCAGATTATTAACAATACATTGTTGTCAGAGTCCTTTAGGAGATGACAGTCCTAAAATGAGAGGCATCTGTGTAAAGTGATAATTATTGTGAATTATGTTAGGAGATGGAAACATTTCTAGAAGGAATTCAGCGATGTTTATGCAGGTGAGTGACTGGATCCAATTTGTTTTGTAGAAACTCTAGGGATAGAAAGATCCACTAGATGGCTCATGAAAATGTCCAATTAATAGACTGTGGTGGTCTTATTTATGGTTGTGGCAGTAGAGTTACAAGGGAGGATGTTCCCTCAAGAGACATTTCTTCAGCAGAAGTTACAGGATTCTGTGGTCAGTTGGAGAGGCAGAGGCAGAGGATGACATGGTGCTGGGAGAATAGAAAAAGAGTAGAAGATGCTGCAGAGATTTATATTTAAGGAGCTTGGAAGATCATTGCTCATGTAATATGAGATAAGCTGATTTAGAGTCATGGATAATGAATAGGTGATGTTCAAAATGAAATTACAGTTTTAAAACTCAGGAGACCACACTATTTTCTGAAAATCTCTTCCAAGTAACCAGTCTCTTCTTTTACTTGTTTGATCTCTTGAAGCACAAAGGAGAGATTGTTTTTCTCCTTGTTTTCTAATGTACCTTCTAGACAATAGACCACAATCTCAAGTCAGAATCCCTTTGAAATTCAAGCCAGGAAGAATGACAACCCCTGCCTTGAGCCTTCCCTCTACTACATGCCAATGGTTTTATACCACTTGCTTGTTTCAATGAAAACTGTGAACACTCATATTTTATATGACATATGAACTTGGCACCTAGAATAAATATAAATAAAATCTCTGCTTCCTGCATTCTAGGATTTGCCTCCCTTTTTCTGGGCTTTTCATTCTTTATCAGACAGGGTTCCACCAAAGAAACAGAAATGGTAGGAGATAAGACAGTATAAACACATACATTAAAGGGTTAATTGCCGGGTCTTGGCTTCTACCTCTGTGGGGCTGCCTGAAGAGTCCCTGTAAGACTGTCTCCATGTGATGTTGGCTTGAAGTCTACAGGGTGGGCAGTCAGGAAGAACGATCACCAGCAGGCTGGAACCCACAAGAATAAACTTATTCCTGCCACATCTGACCTCACAACATTGGTACCCACAGAAGCCAAGGCCTTTCCTCACAGAGCCACATGCATGCGCATGACAGAAAGGAGGCTCAGCAAAGTGTGTGGGGCAGAATAGTTGCTAACTTCCTTTTCTCTCCCAGATCTCACCTCTCCTGGCTTTGAAATATTTTTTAAAATTTAATTTTGGCCTAGCCAGGCGTGGTGGCACATGCCTGTAATCCCAGTACTTTGGGAGGCTGAGACAGGAGGATCCAGGTTCACAGCCAGCCTCAGCTACTTAGTGAGGTCCTCTGCAACTTAGTGAGACCCTGTTTCAAAATAAAGAATAAAAAATAGGGCTGGGGGTGTAGCTCGGAGGTAGAATGCCCCTGGGTTCAATCCCCAATAGTGCAAAAAAAAAAAGTTTTGGCATTATGTTTTTATTAGTCTCTTCAGGCTGCCATAGCAAAATAAGACCATGTAACTTAAATCACAAAAATGGATTTTCTCAGTTTTGGACACTGCAAGTCCAAGATGAAGGTGGCAGCAGGGTTGATTTCTGATGGCTGCCTTCGCACTCTGCTTGCACATGCCTGTCCTCAGTGCACACCCAGGATGGGGGGGGGTATCAGGAGGGGGAGAGGGAAGGACTTGTTATTAATCCTGTTGGATCAGGAACCCTTCCCCTATGACCTCATTTAACCTCAATTTCTTCCTTAGCAGTCCCATCTCTCACTATAATCACACAGTGGGTTAGAACTTCAACATATGAATTTTGGGGGATTACAAACATTCACTGCCTAGCAACACTCTGCTATTTTATTTATATTCACACAAGTAACCAAAAAGGCCGCCTTGTGCTTCAATCACACTTGCTTTGTCAATTTCTCATCTGGGTAAGCCTTGGGAAGCTTAACCCTGCTGGAGAAGCTACATCGTTATGTCAACCGATGCTTCTGAATATGCCATCCAAACCCCATTGGAAAGCCGGGCGTGGTGGCACACGCTTGTAATCCCAGTACTTGGGAGGTGGAGACTGGAGGATCCGGGTTCGCGGCCAGCCTCAGCGACTTAGTGAGGCCCTCCGCAACTTCTTGAGACCCGGTTTCAAAATAAAATATAAAAAATAGGGCTGGGGGTGTAGCTCGGAGGTAGAACGCCCCTGGGTTCAATCCCTGGTACCGCAAAAAAAGAAAAAAAAAACCCATTGGATCTCACTGTTCACTCTCAGTTCTTTATTTCTTGATAGTGGCAATGTGTTCCTGTTTCTCTCCCAAGTCCTTCTCACATATCACAAACTCTCACATTCAGCCTCAACCTGTTCACTCTTAGACTGTCACCATATTTCTTCCATCTCAGAGAACATAGGAAAATTTGAAATCCTTGAAGTTCTTTTCCTTCCTTGTAACCTCAGAGGAAAGGTGTCCTGAATCCTTTCCCAGGTGAACTGCTTTCCAAGAACAGGTGATGGGACCTCATTACATCAATGATCTCATCTTCCTTTTGTATTTTTCATCTTTTCCCTCACTAGTTTCTTCCCCTAAACTTACAAACATGTTCACATCATTCATTTTCTTACAAAGGTCTATATCTTGATCCTCCCTGCTTCCGCCGGCCTTGTCAAACCAGTTTTCATCACCACCACTCTGTGACAAGTCCCAGTGGCTACTAACCTCCTACTTAGCAACTCTAGCAGCCTCCTCTGTGTCCTCACCCTCCCTGGCTTTCTGCAACACGTGACTTAGTTTATTCCTTGACCCTGTCATCTCAGATGACTCCCATTCTCCTTTCTGTCTCTTCCTTCTTTACCCAGACCCTAAATCTAGGCTTCGCCCAATGTTCTTTGCACAGCCTTCTCATTCTAATCTGTTCTTTCTGTGATCCCGCTGAGATTCAAAGAGCTCCTTTATGTGAATTACTAGACTAGCACTGTCTGACAGTGATCGCATGCAAGCTGCCTGTGTGAGTTTAAAGTTCCCAGTAACTGTCTTAGAAAAAGTAAAAGAATATCTCTGAACCACATTATGTTATGAGACTACAATGCACCCCTAAAAGTATATATAGAAAAGAAACAGATGGCCGGGCGTGGTGGCGCACGCTTGTAATCCCAGTACTTTGGGGAAGCAGAGACCAGAGGATCCGGGTTCACTGCCAGCCTCACTCTCTCTCTCTCTCTCTCTCTCTCTCTCCCTGTCTCTCTCTCTTTCTCTCTACTTAGTGAGGCCCTCTGCAACTTCGTGAGACCGGTTTCAAAATAAAGTATAAAAAATAGGGCCGGGGGTTTAGCGCGGAGGAAGAACGCCCCTGGGTTCAATCCC